>JAPKLY010000003.1:356396-370817 GCA_026898435.1 Prunella vulgaris
TTTAAACGAAAAGTACTCACAAAGGAGAGTTCTTAATTTCTTAATCATGATTTGTCGAATATTGGATTACTCTCGTTTCTCTTAATTATTTTGTTTTGTTTTATCTCCTCATTAATTTTTCTAATTACGCTAGTAATACAAAATAAAAATATTATCATACATAGTTATAAACTTAAATTATATAAAATTTCACAATTACAATTACAAGGAACAATTAACGTGGACAAAAGTTTGTGTGAGATTGTCCTATACTATGAGACCGATCAAATTAAAAAAAGTGATAGAGTAATAATAACACTTAAAAAGATGAATAAAAAGATATATTAACCCAAAAACTAAAAAAATGTTAAAAAAATATGAAAGTTGATCTAAATTAAATT
Source organism: Prunella vulgaris (assembly GCA_026898435.1). Taxonomy (NCBI): domain Eukaryota; kingdom Viridiplantae; phylum Streptophyta; class Magnoliopsida; order Lamiales; family Lamiaceae; genus Prunella; species Prunella vulgaris. Next base: position 356,777 of record JAPKLY010000003.1, read on the forward strand.
TAATGCAGTTAGACAATTAAATACATAAATAAAATTATAAACAATCCATATCTAACTATAAAACTGATCAACTAAGTTGGTTTTAAAAGAAGAAAAATACATCAACTAAAAAATAGAGAAATGCAAATTATTTCACATTATTTTATTAATATAATTAAATTATATATATATATATATATATATATATATATAAATATAAAGTTGGGATTTGGGGGTACAACTGTATCTCCTTGTCCTATGCTGGGTCCACCCCTATCAGCCAAAGACCCATATCAACCAAAAATCTGATGGACATTAAATTGTTAATGAGTTTCAAATTCAGAAACACACAAGCCCACACACATTTCTTCCCTCTCTCTCTTTCTAAACATGTCTTACATGGGGCTTCTCTCTCCAAATGTCGTCGGAGTCGCCAAACCATCTAAGAAGAATCACAAGTCGACAGCGGCACCAGTTGCTCCGTCGGACTCGTCGGCGGATGCGCTTGAGGGAGACGAAGACGTGGCAGATCAGACTGAGAACGGTGATGGAGACGATTGACTTTGATTTTCTCGTAGAGCTCTAATAAATTTCAGTGGGTGTGAAGGCTTCGACTTCGTCTTCTCCGGCAAGTGGCAACGACTTTCAAGCATGGTGGACAGTTTTCAAAGGAATCCGGTAATGAATATAGTAAAGTAAAATTCATACACAAAAGTATTGTAAGAATATACTAAAATATTGATTCATACTCAAAAGTACTGTAAAAATATACTAAAGTATTGATTCATACTCAAAAGTACTGATACATATTATAAAGTACTGTCGCGATTCGCCAGCAATGAATCAATAGTGCCCGAAAATTAATGTCATCAATCGCCTCGTTGAAATTTTGTGGTTATCAGCATTGTACCTTTCTAAACTGAAATCGCAGCAGATTAAATCGCACAACAACAGGTTAATTGTCGAGCACGTGCCGCCGCCGAAGTTCACACTTTTTCTCCGGCAACAACTTCTCCCGGAAGGGTAGAATCGACTATTCATCTACCGGAAATGAACGCTTCCAGTACATTGAGGCATGCCTCTGGGTCGGGTCGCTCCTCTCTGACAGACTCGTTGTGCGGCTTCTCACTATCAGGGGTATGCATCTCGAAGGAGGAGGTCCGAAAGAAAATTACCTTTCCTGAGTATCTCCGGCGTGCCATGACGGAGGCGATCCGAGCGAAAAACATCGGCGCCTCCACTGTGACATGAATTTACAACGCGGCTCACACAGAAGGAGAGCCGAATGAGTGGCCTCCAGTGTGATTGTGTGCGTCTCTCAACGTTGTCAGCGGCCTCGCCGGAATTTATTTGTTTTCAGGTTCATCGGAAGGTTTGAAAAATAAAACAGGTGTAAGTGAGGGTAATGAAGTTTAAAATTTTACTGCATTAAATGTAACAAAAATCGATAAAATGTATAGAATCTAAAAAGTAATTAACCATCATATCAACTGTAAAAAAAACTTTCATTTTGTACTATTTTCATACCAATAAATTTATTAAGATTTGAGGCAAAATCACATATTTGTAAGTAAGTGAAATTTTTGTCCCTAGTTGTGTTTGGGCCTTAAAATAATATAAAAGAATTTAATAAAAAAATAGCGATATTAGAAGAGAGATCAATAAATAGATAGATAAGATAAAATGTAGATGTAGTGCAATGCAACGGGTCCAATGCGGGTTTTTTCATTACAACTGAAAAGGTTGAAAACACTTGTATTTTTAAAGTTGTTGATAAAAGTCTAAACTTTCCAAGTAATAAGTAAAAAGGTAATTAATTCTTGAATAGCTCCAAACAGTGCTTCTGGTCGAGGTTGCGGCTCCAAAACTTTTTGTAATACTCAGCATATGTGTAATCCCTATAAAGGGCTCCATGACCGTCTGCCGTTAGTTCCTTTGGAGCGCTAATATTTGCACCGTCGCAAGGGCATAGGAAGGAAGCCACCGACAGCCTCGCTTTATCTGCATTTACTACCGCCCTATGCCAAACGCTTTTGTAGTTGCCATTGCTGAACGCCTGCACTCACAGATAATCACTTTTTTAGAAGAGACCAAGAGCTTTTCATATTCCGAATTTGATCATATATAATTCAATTATACCTCGATTTGATCGCCGATGTTGATGACAAAGGCACCCGGGCGGGGCTTTATTGCTAGCCATTTTCCATCCTTGAGAACCTGAAGGCCGGATACTTGCAAATCTTGAAGGAGAATGGTGAGGGCGTTGGGGTCCGTATGAGCTGGCAACCCGAATGTTAAGTCGGGTTCGGGGCAAGCTGGGTAATAATTAACGGCCATATGTTGGCCTTGCTCCCCCAATACCTTCCTTAGCTCGCCTTGATGCAATCCTAGGCTCTCTGATATCAATTCCTCCAATCGGAAGCCCAGTTGTCGAACTTCCATGCAGTAAGTGCTCACAACATCCCTACAAAATTCATGACTCTTTAATTAGATGGGATGGGATGGGCATGGGATGAATTAATTAATAATAGATCTAGGATTGGTGGCTTAATTACTTGAAAGAAGAGGGATTAGAAGGCCACTCAGGGACATATTTGTCCAAGGGATAACAATGAAGCCTCAGATAATCCCTCCAATTGTGAACCGTCTCCTTCTTCACGTTGAAACTGGTTGACAGTCGCATAGTCTTGGAGGGGTCGTCAGAGTAGAGTTTCATCTTCTCTTCCACTGATAAATTGAAGAACTCATGAGCCACCCTCTGCATTTTCTCCACTATTTCTGTACATACCCCATGATTGATCACCTGATTCATGATCATCCATAACAAAATTACACCTTACCTTTATACATAGGAGGTGTTTGGTTTGGTTTGGTTTTCGACAGATTGAGTATGTTAGAATTTCAACAGACTCTATTGATTGCAATCCTAATTTTAAAATAATACGTATTTGATATTTATGTTCGTTTTTTTAAAATTAATCCGATGTAATAGTCGAGATCAAGTTATTTTTTTAAGAATTAGATTGAATTCAAAATATCACCAAAGATTATGAAGTTAATCCACCGTAAGAGTATTAAGTAACCTGGAAGAATCCGTATCGTCGACAAGCATCGTCTATCTGTTTTACTACAGAGGTTGGATCTTTAGAGGCCAAGTCGATGATCGGAATATCATTGCAGTGCTCCACTTCAGAGAGTCTTGGCCTCTCTGATTCAGGGCGGATGTAGCTAGTGGGGAGGCTAGAGAACTGGACTCCACTAATCACCTTTGTTTCCATGGAATTAATCCACTCTTACTGAACAAACAAGGCTATTATAAAATGCTTCATTCCTGCCATACAAACAGGGTTAGATACAAGTTGTACATAGTGCAATGAGCATAGAGGTGAAAGAATGATAAGTATTGTCGAGTTACGTATAGCAATTGGCTTATATATAGCATGACTATTGGGCTGCTAAGGATAAGCTGCAACCCCATATATATATATATGACATGGGTGGATGACAAGCACATAACACACCTCCGATATACTTAAAAAAGATCATTATCATTTTCTTTAACCAGGGGAGCGCCTAGGGGTGGAGGAAATATCGAAAATACCGGTATACCGGACTTATCGTATCGAAAAATATCGAATTTATCGAAATTTTCGGTACGGTATAGTATCGTATCGAAAATTTCGATACGGTAACGGTATATAAATATAGAAATTTCGGTATACCGCGATATACCGAAATATTTTCGGTATATTGAAATATTTCGGTATATCGCGATATACCGAAAATTTCATATTGAAAATATTTCGGTATACCTAAAATATTTCGGTATGTCACGGTATACCGAAAAAATCAAAATTTTCGGTATACCAAAAATTTCGGTATACCGTTGTCATACCGAAATTTCGGTATACCGAAATTTTCGGTATGAAAACGGTATGATTTTTTTCGGTATCGAAATTCGGTATACCGAAATTTTCGGTATGACAACGGTATGATATTTTTCGATATCGAAAATTTTGGTACGGTAACGGTATGGCGAAAAGAATTTCGGTATGCCGTACCGTCCACCCCTAGGAGCGCCCACCAGACTCCTCACTTGAGTGAGTGGCCTAGGTTCGATTCTCTTTGGGAACGAATTAGGAGGGAGATATAAAGGTGGACTTGGAGATATTCTTGGGGTGTATGGAGACTTGATGAACTAACTTCTAACTACTAACAACTAACATTTACCGGAGGAAAGACAAAAAAAGGGAAACAGTACAAATATAACTGTAGAGAAGTGAAATCACTTTTTAACTTGATTACCCAACCCATATCATTAACCCACGGCTAATTAACAAATTAAAATGAGCATTATTAGATAGCAATCAACACACACACAAACAGAGGTAAAAATAGAGCAAAATGGGCACCTGAGACAATGCAATCTTCTTCTTCTTCCAAGAAACAATTAATCGTTGCTATTATTGACTTTGGCTCTATCTATATTTATACGGCTTAAACCGCAATCGAAACAGTAATAATGTTAGGTGGTAATTAATAAATAAATGAATAAATAAAACAGGGGCAAGCAACAGAGTTGTCATCCAGAGAAGTAATGGCGTTGCTCTCGAGAAAAGTGCCGTGACGTCAACGCGCATTCATGAGGAGGAGCTGAATTTTATCGTATTTGGCTGACGTCATCACTGCGCGTCACTAGTGACGTCATGGGGTCGATGTGGGTCTGTCGACTCACACATCGGAACTCATCTATACTTTTTTTTTTTTTTGAAATTTGGTTGATATGATTGTACCACGTCCGTCCATAAAAATTGGACACGTTTATTAATTATGAAAAATTGATATTAATGTGTAAAAGTGAGTGTATTAGTATAAAAATATTTAATTATTCAAAAAATACTTGATATGATGTGTAAAAGTGAATATATGTGTATAAAAAAATAAAAATAATATTGTAAGTTTTCCATTTCAAATAAATAGATCATTTATTGTGGACGACCGTTTAAAACAACGTTGACCATTTATCGTGGACGGAGGGAATAATTGATCGGAATAATCACATGAAACAGAGATTCACTATTAGTTTAGTTGACTATATTTAAATTTATATTTACTCTCGCCATTTCATAAAAATTTATTAAAAAAAATATTTAAAAAAGTAAAATAAAATAATATTTTAAGAATTATTTGATAAAATTTTAAATAAAAAAAATTAATTCAATTGAGTATAATATGCACCCAAAAAATAATAAAATAATAAAAATTTATGTAAATATATAAATATATTTGAGGGTGAAGTTTATAAAATGACTTTTTTTTTGTCTTGCAAATTTTTGTGGAACGTTAAGTATATAAATTTGTAACGCAAATTCTACTGTGAACTCGAGTAAGGTATGCATTCGAATTTTTATTTTTATTTTGACCTTAATTTTGAATTTTTTTAAAACACATACTACATGCTGCACTATGTGTTTTTTTAGCAATTAGGATTTTAGTGATTTATTTTTTTTGTATTGTAAATTGTTCTTGGGGTATGGATCATTGAAAAAGAAAAACAGCAGTTGGTTCTTGTGAAAAACGGCAACATTTTTTTTTTTATCTTTCAATTTACTTAGAAAATTCCTCAAACACGCATAGTTTGGATTTAATGCTTTTCTAGTTAAGTTTATTTTAAGTCGAAGCTTGTTGGGGATTGAAGTGTAATGAACACCATTTTTAGGTGATTTCTATCTTTTAAGTTAAAAATTGTTGGTTAAATTTTCATGTTTATGATTTATTTCTTTTTTATTATTATGGGTATTGATAGTTGTTCATGGGGTATTGTGATTTATTTTTTGGGTATTTATTTAAACTTATTCTTTGGATATTGTGAGTTGATAATATTCTTGAAGTACTGTGAGTTGTTCTTGGAGTGTTTTATTTAGAAATTTTCTTGGGGTATTATAATTTATTTTTGGGTATTGTAATTTATCAATCTCTCCAGCACTTCAATTCTATGTGATTATAGTCATCATCTTTAGAATCATAAGATGGTCATTCCTCTAGTTCGAATCTAATTGACACCATACCCAATTCCATGCATCATATACACTTACCTTCCAAAATTTTCCACATTAAAGGCCTCATATTCTTGTCATATTGAACAAGAGAATTGCAAAGTTACGTTAATGATGACATTAATCCTCCGAAGTGTACATCGATTAATTTCAAGAGATGGTTTCACCATGATTAATTTATTTTTACTACTATCATGTGATCTCTACTGACAACCACCAAATTTCTCTTCTAGCAATCGTCGGCATACCGAGACACAAAAACTCCACAACAACATCACGCGTGGAGGCTAGAATTCGTCGAGAAGAATGGAAATTGAAATTAAAATTAAAATTAGAAGTGCACCCGGGTGCACAGAATACACTCAATTTGTAATTATCCGTGTCATGTAATTGTTTTCATGTAATTCATAATTTTGGCTCTTTGAAATTTCTTGTATTTAATTATCCGTGTCATGTAATTTTAAAGAAAAATATATTATTTGAAGTACTAAAAGACCAATAAACTAGAATCATAAAAAATAGAAAAAAAATATCATATCATCTAAAAATTTGAATTTAAAAATAATTTTGTAATTAATTAATTTATATTAAATTGGTCTAAAAATATCTCAATGCTATCCTTTTTGGGAGGAAATCTGTTAATTGAATAATTTTATATATGAGTGAAGATAATTTAAACGGATTAAAAATTTGTACATAAATCAAATGCTTTGATCATGAATGATTATCGAATTTTATTCAAAGAGAGCAAATTTTTTTTATATTATAATAACTCTTTTTATTTCCCATCAAAGGGGCAACCACATAAATAAAAAATTATATGTCTACAATACAAAAAAAATTAATAAGGGAACGATCAACCCTGCGGCCCTGCCCTTTATAAATCCGTCAGATAGTATGAAAAATTATAATTTCATCTTAAAACTCAAATCTAGAAAACTGATAATCAATTGTTTTTAAATAAAAAAAGTTATAATATATAAACCTTAATATATCATGTCAATTATACCATATTATATTATTATAATCTCTATTTTCCACAAAAATTTACGCATTTTTTTTTCTTTTGAATGTTTTATAAAAATTTGTACATAATTTTACTCATATGCCACTCTTTTGAACGTCTGACAACTATGCATATATTTACTCATATATTACTATTTTATTTATAAATTTTTTTTTATAATATATCATCCTACAAAGATATAAATTACTATTGAACGAAGTGAGTAAAAAGGATGCATGTATAGTGGGGATTAATACCAAAATCATCCAATAATTTTTCTATTTTTTTAGATTTTGTCCCATAACTATGTAAATATTTCAATTTAGTCACATAACAATTCAAATCTAATCAAAACAGTCTTAAGTCGCCGGAAATGACATAAAACGATGTTGTTTTACTCACGTGTTATATTTTCCGGCGGAATTGGTTCACGTGGCAAATGAATAAAACGACGTTGTTTTATGTCATTTTCGGTGACTTGAGACTATTTTTGTTTAGATTTGAATTGTTGTGGGATTAAATTGAAACATTACATAATTATGAGATTAAATTAAAATATTATATAGTTATAAAATGAAATAATCACAGGTTGATACAAAAATAATACACTATTTTCAAATAGGTATAAAATTTTTGCATAATAGTGTAAATATAAGTTGAATAATAGAGTTATTTTTTTGCATATTGTACTAATATGAAAATAGTACTCCCTCCGTCCCAGAAGACATTGCATACTTTCTATTTTAGTCTGTCCCACAAAAAGTTTGCATGCCTAAAAGTGGAAATTATTTATTAAATTCTACTCTCACAACACACATATACTATTTATAAAAATGTACTTATTATACTTTTTTCTTAAACCGCGTGCCCAAAAGACACCGCAATATCTTTTGGAACGGAGGGAGTACTTATTTTTGTACTATTTCATAATTGTCTCTTATAAAATTAAATCGAAAAAATAAAAAGATTATGAGATGATTTTGATATTAATCAGCAAGATTCTTAAAATTTTGAGGGAGTAAGAATTACACAAAGTTAAGAAAGATTCCAAATTCACACTCAATCAATTTATAATCCCAAGATTTTTTAAGATTGTACTGTGGGCCAACATTGGAAATTGTCGGACGTAATTTTTGGTTTAATTGATTGGACTGATAATTACATTAAAGACGTGATTATTCGCCAAATTAATTACTACTTGATATATCCACATGCATAATAACTTTTAATATTAAAATTTTCAATCACAATAATATAGTATGCGCATAAGTAACGCCGTGAGTGTAATTTACCTTATTTGAATGCATTAAATATTAATTTTATTTTGGCACATTTAAAAAAAGACATTTTATACTCATAAAATTAATTAAAAAAAAAATTAATTTTATTATTTAATTTAATTAACGAGTAGGTCTTTTGTGAACTCGAATTCACATGAACTCGTAGCACTATTATGTGTAATCACTATTACTGTTATTCATATATACTATCACTGTTATAAAAATGTACTTAAGCTTTTAACAGTGATAGAGTATATGCATAACAGTAATAGTGAATATATAAAACAATGATAGTTTATACACATGACAGTGATAATTGAAAATCTGAGTTCACCGTAAACTCGGGTTCATACAAGTTTTTATCTTTAACTTTATATTCACATATTCTTTTTATGGTTTATGTGATATTTTGAAGTGTGAAAATAATTTTAAAATGGAATTAAATATAAAATATCATGCAACCATCCCTCTATAATAGGGGGTATATGTATTCATTGTGTCGTCGGATAAAGATTGTAAAATTTTCGTGTGTGAGCCAATATAGAAACTTTATTACTACATGATACTTTTTTTTCCCTAAAATTTTGTTTCAAAATGATTGTTATTTTTGTAGTTTTATAAGTTTCTCTTTAATTTATTCTTAAAAATCTCTCTTTCTTATTTTATGAAAAAGTAAACAATAAAATTTTTAAGTTCGTTAGTTTATACAAAAGTTCGAAGTGACAAACAAAATGGAATCGATGTAGTAGTAAAGCTAGTGTGTATATGTGTGATGATATTTGACCTTTCCTATTATATATGACCTTCCCTATTAAAAAGTAAAATAAGCAATATATTGTGAAATGAGGGACTAATTCTTTTATTTGAAATTTCTCAAAAAAAAATTCACATCCCAAGAAAAAAGACCAAGGGAGTAAAAAAAAATTATATGAATGTCCAATTATGTGATTATATTTGACCTTTCATATAATAAAAATAATTCTCTTTATTTCGTTTCATTATATATTTTCATTTACTTTTTATTTTTTTAGAAATTATTATTTATTTTTTATACTATTTTTCAACAGATTATTTATGTATTTTCACTTTTTTTATTATATTTTTTTAATTGATATTTCAAAACTAACTGGCGATTTATATCGAGGACGGAAAGAGTATAAAAGCTATGGGGACTGGGGAGTACTTTTTATTTTGAGCCTCAGACAAATGTCAGTTGACAAAGTCTTGGTCATGACTGATTATTCCCAAGGACGCGTCAAGTTAACTTCGATCCATCAAAATGGCCACAATATTGACATCAATTAAACGTATGGAATACTCACTAAACCAAGTCCTTAACCTCCTCATGTTACACACACTATATAGTGTTATGCATTTGGATAATGAAAGTGATTTTTAAGGCTCAAATTTTTTTTATGTATTAAGTGTATGATATGTATTTAATTTTAAAACTAAATTTAATTTAATTTTGACCTTTTTAATTATAAACATGTAAGTAAAAAAGTTGAGTATTGCTAATTATTTTTTAGATTTTTTTTTGTCTGTAAACAAAATTTCATTCGACAAAGGGTAAAGAAATATGGAAAAATTACAAAATGAATCACAAAATTGACACAAATTACAAATAGGTTTTATATGCTTCTATGCATGAGAAAATTATACTTCTTTGCAGGAATTGTAAATCAATTTGTAAATATAGCTACTATTTTAAACCAATATGTAAGTGACCTGAGAAATATTCAAAACATACAATTTTGTAGCAACTAGCATCCTAAAACACGTCTCATATTTACCAAATCAATCACTACATTAGAAGTTCTCGCATCCTATTTTGTTTACATAAAATTATCTCCAAAGTCTAAATTTATATCATCAACAATTCTATATATCAACATAGAAAGTCATGTCATTAAAGTTTAAATTATTCCTACCCTTCCAATGCTTCCACATATATGAGATATCTAGATTGTCACTACCACTTTTCTCCCAAGTTTACCTCTCATAGTTCGATTAGGAGCAATGAAACTATAGAGAATTGGAGAATGTAAAATAAGTAGTATTATTAGTTATTGACCACTATTTCTTATTGTCTGATTTTTTTTTGTGATATTATGAATTATTATTTAGGGTATGAACAGTGAAGGATGTTGGAAGAATTTGTTAATTGTGTTGATTATGTGGTTGATTATACTGAGAATCCTTCCAAACAATAACAAGATTTGAGTTTATGAGAGTAGATAATAGAGAGAGAAAGTAGAGAGAAATTTGCTTTGGATTATGTTTGCTTAGAGAGAGAAAAATGGTTACAAGAGACCTATTTATAGGTATGCATGTAGTGAGGTGGTAACATTTGTCACTTTACCCACTATTATGCCCTAATTACATTGTTTCGGACCTACTACGTACATCACTATGGGCAACCTATGCAACTATTGGCTTCACTCCGAACATGGGCGAGCTCCTTTGTCTTGGGTTGTTCCGTGGTGTGATGCTGGGAGTCAGGGGTGGTCTCTTGCTTCTAGCTTCGGGCGAGCTACTGACGAACTATTGGGCGAGCTCCTTCTCTCTCCATTGTGTTGACTAGTCAAAGGACGGAGACGTGAAATAATCTAATTTCTTTTGTTCCTTTAAAATTTTTCGAGTAAAAGTGAGTTGCGCTCATTGAAAGGGCTCATATCGACGAAGAGAAGGTAAAACATAGATTGACTGCTATATACTCCCTCCGGCCCGGGTCTTTTTTTCAAAAGATCTGAGCACACTGATTAAGAAAAAAGTATAGTATATGTGAGTGTGAAGTTAATTAATAAAATATAAAAAATGTACTTTATTAATTTTTGTGAATGTAAATTATATCTCCGTTCTACAAAAGTTTGCATACTTTCCTTTTTAGTTTGTCCCACAAAAGTTTGCATACTCCTAAAATAGAAATATTCCTTTAAATCTCCACCTTTAAAATTTTTAACTCACAATTTTCACCATACACATTTTACTCATTACACTTTTTCTTAAAAGTCGTGCTCCAAAAAAACCGCAAACTTTCAGGGGACAAAAATAGTATTTTTTTTAAGGTATAGAAAAAGAGTTTGTACGTCCCAAAATGAAAAAAAAGTGTAAAAAGTATTCGGACTTGGGAGTATCTATTTCTTGATCTCCAATGACAATTTCGGATAATTCTCTAGCCCATTTGTTAAATAAGAACTCCTATTTTGGTTAATTTGGTGGGCCCCATGAAAGTGAAAAAAGGTCGCAAATAGTTATGGCCCTGAAACCACGCACATGATTAATAAGTGAGGAAGACAACGTCGTCGACAGCGATATTACTATGCCATCATTTTTGATAAATTCGTGCGATAATTAATGCTATGTCTTTTTTGCGTGGACCTACGCCTAAGCTAGAATTTAGGGGAAATTTTTGTAAAGGCAAAGTGTAAGTTATATGCACCTACCTCGTGTACGGTGTACCACACAGTACACCCCACTAATACTAATATTTATACCAAATAATATTATTGGTATAAAATAATTTGGAAAAAATTACAAAATAGTTCATAAAATTAACACTAATTATAAATTAGTTTTGTGCAGAAAAAAATATGCTTCTTTTTGAATCAATATGTAAGTGACCCTAAAATTTACATTTACATATATTTAGTAATGTGCGATTGTGCTTTATTACCGTATACGAGATGCAGATACTATCTTCTCAAAGACTAATTCATGAATCAATTGATTAATAATTTATATGTGAATATAGTAAGTATTTAATTATTGTGTAGGTTTTCTGTGAAACTCGTTTATAATTGTGAAATTAACATTGTTGCGTGTCATTTTAAATATTATTGCATGCATTAATTGATATTATAAAATATTATAGTAATAAATACAATGTAATAATATCATTAAATAGTAAATACATACAATAGCTATAGGTTGCACTTGATAGCCTATATGAAATTAGTATGAAAAGATGAGATGATTTATATCAGTATTAATTTAGTATGCAAATATGAGATAATACTTTATTATGATTGATTAGTAGAATATATTAAAATGTGTTTTGGTTTAATATATTGATTGATATAATGTATTCATAGTAGAATAAAATGTAAAACATACAACCTTTCAAAGAAAATCGATACCCTTTCTCTGTCAACGGAGTTATCAGATGTTAGCATAATTCAAACACTATCAAAGTCCTAATTGAAGCCAGAAGAATAATTAAATTAAGGGTCGCTTGGTTGGGTAATGAGCTTGGAGAATGAGAATGAATGAAAATTAATGAGGATTCATTTTTATTAGTGGTGTTTGATATTATTTATTGTATATATATAAATGAAATTATAAAAATATGCTAATTTCATAGTGATTACCCCCTTAATGATACTCATTACCATATTAAATTTATACTAAGTCCCCCTAAATCTAATTGAAATTAAAATCCTAATTGAATCTAACAACTATTATCAAAATCAATCCTTGGTTATCAAAATTAACAGGTTTCTAAATAAATCAGGTGGGTTAGCTCACCTGGACACTGTGCTCCTCATTGGAGTGAGTGACTCGGGATCGATTTTATCTGAAAACGAAATAAGGGAGATATAAAGTTGGTTTGAAGATCATTTTTTAAGTATATTAAATATTAATTTGGGAAGTGTAGAATTTTATATGAATAGGAAAATCACAAAATTGACAAAAATTACAAATTGGTTTTGTGCAGAAAAAAAAAATACACTTATGTGCAGGAAAAAATTACACTTCTGTTCAGATATTGTGAACCAATTTATAAATATAGTCACTTTTTTGAACCAATATGTAAGTCACCCATGATAATATTTGTAAGATAAGTAGAGAGAGATTTTTCTATGGAATATTTTTCTAATTAGTTGACAAGTATCATAACATTTGTCATTTTCTCCTTAATACAAGTGTGCAATTTATTTAATTTATACTAATTGTTGATAGAATTTGTTAATCGATGTTTGTTTATGTGGCTTCACAACGAATTAATTCTACCAAATAATAATCTTATGATTTTATGTTCTTAGGGAGGGAGAGAGTTTTGAGAGAGAAATATTGCAGTAGGGATTGTATTAACTGTGTGAAAATGTGAGAATCTCCCCAATAGTTACAAGAGAGGTCTTATTTATAGATGTGCTAGTGTGAGACGGCACCTTATGAGCCTATATGGCTTCCGGTGTTGACGAGGGTCCGTAACCCTCGTCCTGGTCTCTTGCACTGCTCCTTATGTTGTGCCTCGTCCTATTACTATGCCTTAGACTAGATGGGGCTCATTAAAAACCTCGTCATAAGCCACCCTTGTGGATAAACCGGACGGAGGGAAAAAGAGCGCACAATCGGGGTCCTATAGACTATCATGCGAGCTCATAGGCGAACTCGGAGATGAACACTCGGGCGAGCTCAGAGATGAGCACCTGGGCGAGCTCAGAGGTGAGCACCCAGGCGAGCTCCTACGATTTGGTGCCCGGGGGTGCGCTTGGCACTCTGGCGAGCTCGCGGGCGGCCTCCTAGGTGATATCTTGATTCCCCGATTTGCCTCGACTAGCTCGCCCATCAACACTAATATCATCTAATAGTGCAAGCTGGTCGTACCGTTGGGCATCTTTGGTGACAGGCGATCAACTTTACCTTGGATATTACTCCGATCGGACTCTCTTGAAGGTGGAGCGCAGCTTTAGGGAGTTGCCAGCTCAATTGGTGGA
>JAPKLY010000003.1:370827-448677 GCA_026898435.1 Prunella vulgaris
GTCTAATATTTTATTATTAGATAAATATATATATATATATATATATATATAATATTTAAAAAAAGCAAGTCACATGATAGATTGATAAGAAGGGGAACAAGTGACACAGATGGAAGCATTTGACTTGGTCGGCGGTGCAAACTTTTCCGCAAAAACGTGTTGGCTGGGATCAAATTGGCGGTGCATTTTCGCCATGTTTCTTAGGGCATCGCTTAACCCCTTATATTGGCCTCTCAATACCAATTCTATCCTATCCTATCAATTTCTTCTCATTTATGTCCTCATCCTCACTCAATTTTGAATATATATTACACAAAATTTTGAGTGCACCTAAATATATTAATATACACGAGATTTAGGCTCAATTTTAATTTTAATTTTTTTAATATAGACCGATCAAAATTAATTTTAAAATTAAAACTCAATTAAGAATGCATGAAATGCACCCGAGAGACGCTCTCCTTACTATTAAAATTAGTTAACAACATATAAATAATTAGAATATATAAGATTAGGACACTATTTCTCCATTTTTTAAACTCTAAGATAAAGCTCACATATTTTATTAATGAAAAAATATATATATGAGACCGTCTAATTACATAAAACATATCAGTTATTAATATAAAATTACTCCATTTGTCCACTAAATTATTTCCAATTTTTCTTATTTGTTTGTCCACAAAATTTTTTCTCATTTACTTATTTGGAAACAACTAACACTCACAATAAAATTTTGAGCCCACAATACTAATATTTTTCTCTTACTTTATCTATCATTTCAATATAATACTATTTTTTATTAAATCTCGTGCCCACAATGAAATGAAAAAAATATTCATGGACTGAGGGAGTATCACTTTTAAAAAGTGATAAAGTTTTAATAAAAAGTAATAATATTTTTGTTAAAAGTGATTATCACTTTTAACAAAAATATTATTACTTTTTATTAAAACATTATCACTTTTTAAGTGAATTTTTTTTTATTAGTAAGTGCAATTCTCAGGTCACCGACAAAAAAATTTATTACTATATAATAATGTTGATATGGCGAACTAACACTATCGACATGTGAGCAACTGCTCGCTCACGTGGAGACAATTTAGCTACGCAGCTCGCCCTAGAGAGCTAACCCCTGTCATTACCCGAGCTCGCCATATGCACCATGCAGACCTCGCCGAGCCCCATCATCATACAGCATCCGTGGCATCTCAAGGCATTGGAGCTCGCCCCTTGTCTCGCCCGAGCCACTGAAGTTCATCTCTGAGCTCGCCCATGAGCTCATCTGTTAGCCATTAGGACCCCGATGGCGCGCTCTTTTTCCCTCCGTCCGGTTTGTCCACAAGGGTGGTTTACGGTGAGGTTTTTAATGAGGTCCATCTAGTCTAAGGCATAGTAGTAGGACGAGGCACAACATAGGTAGCAGTGTAAGGGACCAGGACGAGAGTTACAGACCCACGTCAACACCGGAAGCCACATAGGCTCGTAAGGTGCCGTCTCACACTCACACACCTATAAATAAGACCTCTCTTGTACTATTCATACAATTCTTACAATTCTGAGAATAAATACAACCCCCATTACAATATTTCTCTCTCTACTCTCCCTCCTCATATTACATCCAAGAACACAAAATCTTGGATTATTGTTTGATAGAATTAATATGTTGAAAAGCCACATAAACAAACACCGTTAATAAATTCTGTCAACAATTTGGCGCTAGAAGGAGGGTCCTCGATCGAACCTGAAAATTCAGAAATCTTCAAGAACAAAAATTAGGGTTTGTTGAAGATTTGAAGATTTGAAGGTGTTCTTGACAAAACTCAAGAACACTTGAAGTTACACACACATCTTCATCCCCTGAACGAAGAACCCAGATCTCCGGACAGAAACCCGAATTATCGGATTTCGCAAAATCTGCCCGGAACAAGTTTTCAAACGCACGCATGCACACGAATAAACCGAATTTCAGATAATTCGTCAACACGCGAGGCTAGACGAAAATTCGCACAACTCCACTTAAGCTGGACGACCATCACACCGGCGACCTCCCCCATTCCGGCGACCTCCCCCCACCTCGGCGACCTGCAATAAGTTACCCCCTCCGGAACCCAAAAATGGCCAACACTCGAGCCGCTAAGGGACAGACCTCCGCAGCTGTGGGAAGGTCTAGAGGGGACAATCAAAACCGGGCCGAGGTGGAGACCTCACACCGGGTGGTGGAGACATCACAATCGCCTCCCCAGAAGAGCACCGCAGCTCCGCGACCTCAGCGAACTGCGGCGACCCATGAAGACTTGGCCCCCGCACTTAGGGACCTGGTCTGCAATCCTGACGAGCTCCAACGAACCATCGCGACCCTACAAAGGTTGCAGCAGCGACAGCAGGACGAGCTCGCCCTAGTACCTAGGCGAGCTCCAGCCGCCGAAACCAGGGAGCAGACCAGGCCCACCCAGGGTACCCAAACCAGGGGAGACTACAGCGTACTCCCCACTGAGCAGGAAGTGAGCTCGACACAAGCTCGCCAACGCAGGGAGAGGACCGGTAAAGCCAAAATGGGGGAGGAGGGTCCCGCCCCTTACACTGGAAGGGAGCCGGCCTACACCGGGGCGTCTGGCACCCACCAATCTCAAAGGAGGGAAGTCCTCCAAGGCCGTCTGGGCCCGAGGTACGAAGAGAATGAGCGTGCAGCAGCCCCAGCTGCATCCCAGGGGGACTCTGACCAGCAGCCGCGCAGGTCAGCCCACGAAAGGCTAAGGAGGCCCGCCACTGACCGGCTAGGCCCCCACGGCGGACGCCAATTCCAGCCCGCCACTGAGAGGTCACCCCAGAGTGAGGCACCTCGGGGACGTGCGTTCGCGAGACGCACGACCTTTGAGCACCCTCCGCCGGAGGTGACCCGGGATGACGAGCTGGCCTCACTGAAAAAGGCCGTCGAAATGCTGCAAGCACAGGTAGCAGCCAAGTCGGGCGGACCTGACGCCACGACTCTCCCCACCTCTCCATTGGCACCTGCCATCCTCCGCGCACCGGTCCAAAAGAAAATTCAATTCCCCGTGATGTCCGCATACGAAGGCAAATCGGACCCGAAAGTCCACCTGGCCAAGTACGCGGATTTCATGATTTCGATCGGCGCCACCGACCCCACCCAGTGCCGGAACTTCCCGCTGACCCTAGGGGACAGAGCTCACCGCTGGTTCTCTTCACTCGCCCCGGGGTCAATCTGCTCATTCGGCCAACTCTCGCGGGAGTTCTTGGCCCACTTCTCTGGGTTAGGGTCCTATCTTACCCAGAAGCACCGACTCGCCAACATTCATCAAGGTGAGCACGAGACCGACCAGCAGTACCTGGAAAGGTTCGACAAGATTCTGCTGGAAGGCGAGCCGGTAAGCGACGACACCAAGGTCGTCGCAGCGATGGGCGGACTCAGGAGGGGCACCGACCTCTGGAAGGAAATGCACCTCGCATGTCCCAACACTTATAGCGAATTCCGCCACAAGGCGGGGGTGTATGTGGCTATGCAGGAGGCACTACTGAAAGAAGTTAGTGCCCACGAGGAAAAGAAGCCCTACGGGAAGAAGTCTGGGGGCACCTACAAAGCCCCCGGAACTTAAAGGCCTTTGGCGAGGAAGACGAGCTCAAAGAAAAGCTCAACCAGGTCCTCACTGCCTCCGTCGACCATGTCTTCACTGCCGTCCAAGGCAAGGCCATGCTGGAGGAGCCGAGGCGGATCCGCCAGGACCGCACGAAGCTCAACCCCAACAAATTCTGTGCCTACCATCAGGCCATCGGCCACTTCACCAGCGAGTGCCGAGATCTCCTCAAGCAACTCTGGAAATTTTACGAAGAGGGGAAATTGGCCGAGTTCGTGAAGAAGACCCCAGCTAAGAGACCGAGGTTCGAGAGGAGGGCTACCTCCGATGACGAGGAGGAGGCGGACCAACCTGATCCCCATCACAGACGAAGGGCACCTCCCCAACCTCAGCAAAATATGGAGCCGACTCGGGAACTCTTGGTTCTTGAGGAGGAGATCGGAGCTGCAGGAGGTCTCCAGGACGGGGGATTCTCCATATCCAGGAGAAAGAGGAAGGCCGAAATCCGGGCCATAAATTAAGTCCAGAAGGGTAGCTCCGGCCCCAGGTCCGTCTCACAGCTCGCTGATGAGCTGACATTTTCTTCAGCGGACCTAGAAGGGGTACTGATGCCCCACAACGACTCGTTGGTGATAACCGCCGACATCATGAACGTCCGAGTTCACAGGCTGCTTGTGGACACCGGCGCATTCACCAACGTTCTCTTCAAATCCACCTTGGATGCCTTAGGTGATTTTGAGTCGTACCTGGAACCTAGCAATGCTAGGATAGTGGGGTTCGGAGAAGCTATAACCGTCCCCCTAGGTAGTGTTAGGTTGAGCGTCCAACTTGTATCGGCTGAGGACCCCGCAAGGAGACTGACTAGGCTCATAGATTTCCTAGTTGTCGACCAGCAGTCCTCCTACAACGGGTTCCTTGGCCGCCCTTTTATTAATGAATTCAAAGCGGCGTGTTCGACCTACTACTACTGTTTAAAATTTCCAACTCCAAAGGGTGCTGGAACTATAAAAGGTGACCAGAAAAAGGCCCGAGAGTGTTTACTCCAAATCAAAGATGGCCGGGTCAAGAAGTCCGTTATGCAAGTCCACATCCTCGAAGAGGACGTACAAATCAACCAAGGCATTGGACCTGCGCAGGACACACAACCGATACCAATGGAGGACGTGGAAGAAACTCAACTGTTGAGACCTGCGCAGGGGTCGGTAGCTGCGCAGGGACAGCAGCCTACTCCCATGGAGGTAGCTGATGAGGCCCCAGGTGGAGGACCTGCGGGAGGTCAAGAACCAACGCCCATGGACGTTGACCCTATCCCTCGAGTCACCATGCCATCCCAAGCTGACAGACCACCGGAAGTGTTCACAGCCGATGAGCTCACCCAAGCTGAAAGCCAACCCAATGACCTCGAACCGCGCATAGGCCACGAGCCTACGCAGATGTTACAAGGGGAGTGGGACGAGCTCATCAACGAGCCGAGGTGGAAATGTCAGAAGAGAAAAGCAACCCCCATGGAGGAGTTGACAACACTCCCGGTGGACCCGGAAAGGAACTTAGAACTTTTCATTGGTTCTGAGTTACCTGAACCGTACCGGTCGAGGATGGAGCTGTTCTTGATGTCCAACCTGGACGTATTTGCCTGGTCCCATGAAGACATGACGGGGATCCCGTTGGAACATGCTTGCCACAGGCTTAACATAGATCCGACGAAGAGACCCGTACGCCAAAAGCGAAGAAAATATGGACCAGACAAGTACGCAGCTCTAACAGTTGAGGTGGAAAAGTTGTTAGACAACAAGCTCATCAAGGAGGCTTTGTGTCCGCAGTGGGTCGCGAACCCCGTCCTGGTGAAGAAACACAACGGGACGTGGCGACTCTGCATTGACTTCACGGACCTGAACAAAGCATGCCCGAAAGACAACTTCCCACTACCTCACATTGACCAGCTGGTGGACAGCACTGCAGGCCATGAGAAGATGACATTCATGGATGCTTTTGCAGGCTATCATCAGATAGCTCTACACCCGGAAGACCAGGAACACACAGCGTTCTACACCAACAAGAACATGTACTCCTGGGAAAGGATGCCGTTTGGACTCATCAACGCCGGAGCTACGTACCAGAGATTGGTGAACAAAATGTTCGACCAACACATCGGCGAATCCATGGAGGTGTACGTGGACGACATAGTTGTCAAGAGTTTGAGAAAGGAGGACCACCTGGACCACCTGAAACAGACCTTCGACATACTGCGCCACTACAACATGAAGTTGAACCCCAAAAAGACCAGCTTCGGCGTACACTCTGGGAAGTTCCTGGGGCACCTAGTTAGCCAGCGGGGAATCGAGGTCAACCCGACACAGGTCCAATGCATAATTGAGATGGGGATACCCGACTCCATCCAAAAAATTCAAAGGCTGACAGGGTGCATGGCAGCCCTTAACAGATTCATCTCCAGGTCAGGCGACAAAAATCGTCCATTTTTTTAGGCAATTAAAGCAAACACACGGAGGTACAAAGAGGCGGCCAAGGCCAACAAGCTCCACCTCAAAAACCACTTCGTCTGGACAAATGAATGCCAACGAGCCTTCGAAGATATCAAAACATACCTGGCGGACACACAGATTCTGTCGAAGCCAATACCTGGAGAGAAGTTGTATCTGTACCTAGCCGCGTTGGAGGTGGCCATCAGCTCCGTCCTGGTCCGAGAAGAGGCGAAAACGCATCTCCCAGTGTACTACGTGAGCCAAGTCTTACATGAAGCTGAGCTGCGATACACCCCAACAGAGAAGCTAGCTTATGCACTGGTGATGAGTGTTAGAAAATTGAGGCCTTACTTCTTTGACCATCCGGTGGAGGTGCTGACAACGTTCCCACTGCGTCAAATACTACAGCGCCCGGACACTGCCGGACGCCTGCTGAAATGGTCATTGGAGATCAGCCAATACGGAATAACCTACGCACCCCGAACAGCGATCAAGGGACAAGCACTGGCCGACTTCATTGTCGAGCTAACTTTCCCACAAGATCCGACGAGGGGGCGTATAGCTCCGTGGCATCTCTACGTGGACGGATCATCAACTAGCATGGCAGCAGGCGCCGGCGTGGTCCTGATCAGCCCCGATAGACAAGTCTTCACCTCCGCAATTCGGTTCGACTTTCGAGCAACCAACAATGAAGCGGAATATGAAGCGTTATTAGCAGGACTTAGGCTATCATTAGCTGTGGGGGCAACCAATCTTCAAGTTTTCGGAGATTCCCAGCTAATAATATCCCAAGTCCGGGGGGAATTTGAAGCAAAAGACCAGCAGATGATGACCTACCAGAAGATAGCCGCGCATCTGATCTCGATGTTTACACAAGTTTACATCAATCAAATACCGCGGCTAGAAAACACACAAGCAGATGCTCTAGCCCGGCTAGCTACTAGCAACGGCGAAGCCGAATTCACGGAGGTTGTGATCACCACACTGAAAAACCCCTCGACGTCCGATTACAAGATAAATCAGACCTCGAGTGGGGGGCGTGAGGATAGTGAAGATGGTGAAGATTGGTGCACTCCAATCCGAAAATACTTAGCAGACGGAACAACCCCCGTAGACGCCTGAGAAGCTAGCCGGTTAGTAAAGCAAGCTGCCAGATATACGCTGCTGGATGGCCAGCTCTATAAACGTGGATTCTCTCTACCCCTACTCAAATGCCTAACTAAGAAGCAGGGGTCCGAAGTGTTAGAAGAAATTCACCAAGGGATTTGTGGGAGTCACGCTGGGGGGCAAGCATTGGCATATAAAATGATCAGACAGGGCTACTACTGGCCCACTCTTCGCAAAGATGCCATCAGCTTCGCTCGAAGGTGCCGAAAGTGCCAACTTTTCGCACCTAACATCCACTCCCCAGCCAACCAGCTTAAGTCGGTTTTCAGCCCATGGCCTTTTGCGAAATGGGGTATCGACTTGATCGGCTCATTTCCACCTGGTAGAGGCGGTGTAAAGTTCGCTGTTGTGGCAGTGGACTACTACACTAAATGGGCTGAGGCCGAAGCTCTCACAACAATAACCAAGGAAAGGATGATCGGCTTCATTTGGAAAAACCTGATCTACAGGTTTGGACTCCCGCAGTCGGTCATCACTGATAATGGAAGGCAGTTCGACGGACAGAAGTTGAGGGACTTCTGCAGCTCATGGAACATCAAGAAGCACTACTCAACTCCATATCACCCCCAGTCGAACGACCAAGTCGAGGCGGTAAACAAGATCTTGAAACACATATTAAAGCTCCGCCTTGAGGAAAAGAAAGGAAGCTGGGCAGACGAACTCCCGGAGGTCCTATGGTCTTACAGAACTTCCTATAGGGCCAGTACCGGGGATACCCCGTTTGCCCTAGCCTTCGGGACTGAAGCCGTGGTCCCGGTAGAGATCCAGAACAAGACTTGGAAGGTGATGAGGTATGATGAAGAAAAGAATGATGAAGCCTTGGCAATAGAAAAAGATCTGATCGAAGAAACCAGAGCTTCATCAGAAATGAAAAACGCCACCTACAAGCGTAGAGCGGAAAAATATTACAACTCTCAGGTCCAAGACCGAAAGTTCAAGGTCGGCGACCTGGTGTTGAAAAAGAAATTGATGGCCCCACCAGGTGTATTCGGTTCAAATTGGGAAGGACCATTCCGGGTCACTGCAGCCTGGCCGAACGGTACCTATGACCTAGAAGACGCAGAAGGCAAAGCTTCGTCATACACTTGGAGCTCGGCACATCTAAAAAAGTTCTATCAATAGACTAGAATTCTGTAATAGACTAGTCAGAGGTTGACATAAAAAATCTAGATGGCAACCGATGTGAATTACGTAGCTATGAAAATTCAGAAAAATTCCCAAGTGTTTAGACCTGTGCAGCTCTTCAACCAGACGAACTGCGCCAGGTCACCCACTACACCAAGCCCAGCTCGCCCATGTGCAATAAAAAAAAAAAAAAACCCGCGGTGCGCAAGGACCAAGGTCCCAAGCGTTGTAATTGAATAGCTCGAAGGCAAAGGCCAAAGTGCCCAAGGTCGCGAAGGTACCCTTCTTAAAGGGTTGCTAAGCACCTACTGCCACAAGTTAGAAAAATTCGCGAAAAAGACTAAAACGTCTAAGGCAAGGTTCATGAGACCCAATGGCCCAACGTGAATCAATCGAAGAATACGCACTCTAAAAACAGAGGTACAATTCGTAGTCGTAAGTGACGTAAAACGAACGATTCGCTTCTCAAAGTAGAATAAGACGAACAATTATGTACCAGGAAAATAAACAAGAACGAGCTATTCTAAGAAATTATAACGTAAATGCGCAAAAACATAAATAAAAAGAGTTGGACAAAAAATGCTCGACTTATATTCAAAAGATACTTAAGAAATTTTCAAGTCCAAAATATACTTGAAAAAATCATAAGTATGAGTAGCAGTGCTGGCCACAAAGGCCGACCAGCTGGCCATCTTTGAACTACAAAAAGCTCCTTCTGGGCGAGCTGCATGTGCCCGGCGAGCTATATCTACTTTAAGCTGAAATAAAAGACTACAAAAATAGAGCTCCTTCTAGGCGAGCTGCAGAGCCTGGTGACCTACTACAACTTTGAAAATAAAAAACTAGCCTAGCAAAACAAGGAAAAAGCTTATGCATCTGGGGCAGCAGGAGGGGCGTCAGCAGGCACCTCGCTAGAACCAGGGGCGACCGGGTCAGACGGGAGAGCGAGCTCAGCCTCTGAAGTGATGTTGCCAGTAAGCCCAGTGGAATCGAACTCACTCAGGTTCAACACAGCATCCCCACAAACTTCCTGGAGCTGTGCAACAGTGAGAGAGGCATGCTCCTCCCCGCCAGCGACCTCCCCCTCAACGATGCCCAGCTCCGGTACCTCGACCGTCTTGATAATTCGAAAACGTTCAGGCACAAAGTCGAGAGAAATGCCGAGCTCAGGGAGGTCACCGACATCCAACTCGGCACCATCGGGAAAGGGAACCCGGTCTAGGCAGGCCTTGAAATCGCTCACCACTGCGTCCACCTCATCGTCGTTGTGAGCTCGCGCCCACCAGAGAGTCCTCAAGACCTCGGCGTAACATTGGACGCATCCTCTGTCAGAGGCCTCAGCCTTCACGGCCGCCAGGTCCGGCGAGGAGGAGGCAACACTCCGCAGCTCGGCGATCTCGTTAGTTTTCACCTCCAGTTCGCCCCTCAGCCTCTCGCAGTCGGCATTCGAACTCTTCACTAGACCCCGCTGCAGTGCGAGGTCTTTCTTCGTGATTCCATGATCGCCGACCTCCTGGGCGAGCTGGGCGGCGAACTCTTCTTCCTTGGCCCTTATCCTCGCCTCCGTCTCCTGCTCGAGCCGGGCGAGCCGGCATTGGACGGTCTCGAGCTGCTGGAGGGTACTTTGCTCGGCGGCCAGCGATGCCTCAGCCCGTTCCTCGGTGAGCTGCGCCTGTTTCTTTGCTTTATCAGCGGAGTCCGCCAACGCCAGCATTCGCTTATTCCTATCGGAGCGGCCCGCCTCCAACTCGGCAACCTGCTCGAGGGCTTTCTGATTGGCCAGCACCAATCTACTCGCGTAGTGGCCCGAGAGAAGCAGGTTCTCCCTCAGATCCTGACTATTAATACCCACCACCAACGGGGTCGTCTAATGCCTAGGCATCTCGCTCACAGCGTCCCGGGCTATGCCTGGAGGGAGATTTCGCATCGAAGTAAGGGAGCGAGATCGCTCAAAGGCATGCAGAGCCTCGTGGCGGTTCGGGAAGGCGATGGGGGCATAACTACGAAATCAAAACAGATGGAAAATGTTAGAAAACAAAATAATGATGGGCAAAGAAGGTCAGTTGGGCGAACTACTTACTGAATTCGCTCGGGATCCCAACCCAGCAGGGTGTCATCGGTAGCTTGAACCCCGAAAGGAGATGGCGAACTACGGATGGGCGTGGCCGCTAGCGGGGCGGCAGATTGAGCAGATCCCCCCTGCCCCGACCTCGCCGAGGTCCTCTCGGCCCGGTCAGACTCTTCGTCAACCAGGCCAGTGAATCTTGTTCTTTTGCGAGCCGGGGGATCATCCTCGCCAGCTCGGGAGCCACCACCACCTTGGTTCCCCCTCTTTCCTCGGCCTCGCTCGGAAGGGGCGGCAGCTCTTCCCCCATCTCACCCGGCTCGGGCGACCTCCGAAGCCTTGGACTTTTCGGGAGCTTTCTCCTTCTGGGCTCCCGACCCACCTGCCTCGCCCCTTTTGAAGGCGAGCTCCGCCTTCTTGCTCGCCTCCAGCGCGAGCACGGACGGCGGGGCTAGTCTGTTGGGGCAAGGTGGGCCCATCTCGAATCGCTCCTTCACAATTTGGTAGGCCTCGGGGACCTCGGCGATCGGGATAGCGACAAAGCTACCACCTGCACGAAAAATCACAAGTATCAGCACAATGAGCGAGCTACATCCCCCCATAGGCGAGCTGCAAAGAGTTGGACCTGGGAGCTCGGGGCCTTGGATGTCAAGGTGGTGCGGTAGTGTGAGGAGCCCGGCGAGCCGCAGGCAATGGTGCGCGCACAGGTGGGCGACCTGTCTGTCCTTCTCGCTCCTCAAATAGCAAATGGCGCGCACCACGTCGAACTGCTCCGACACTTTAGGCCTGCCCCGGCTGGATTTGTGTCGCTTCGGAACTGCAAAAGGAAAGGAAATTAGAATTAGTATATCTAATTCAACCCACGCACACCGAAATAAGCGACCTACTGCTGGCTTCCCCATATCCCTCCGGAGTGGGGATACGGTCACCCCGTCCATGATACGTGCTGGAGGCCCGCCAGTCACCTCCTATAGAGAAAAATTGTTTCTTCCAATCACGGATTTTATTGGGCAGGTCCCCCAGAAATTTCTCCCCCGGACGAGCCTTCAGGTAATAATATCCCGCGCCGTCCTGCGCCCGTTTGGTCACGGCGAAAACCTCGCCCAAATCCGCCGAGGTCGTTGCGTTCTCATAACCCTCCAGCCCAAAAACGGACAGGGCGGCGAGAAGGTTGCTCCACGCGTTCGGTGTGAGTTGGGTGATGGCCAGATTATTGTCAGCCAGATATTGACCAATAATCGGATGCAGCGGCAACGAAAGCCCGACCCTCAGAACATCTACATTCAAGGCGGTCATCCCCTCAGGAGGTGCATCAGCCCGCTCATCCTTCATTGGGGCGTACATGAAGATGTCCAGAGGGATGCGATACTCCCTGCGTATGACTGGCAGGTCACATTCATCAATTAGGCTCACCACCTCGCCAGCTTTGAACTCGGAGGGGGCAACTTCTTCCAGGTCGGCAGGGTCGGGGCGAGGTACCCTATTTGGGCAGGGGAAGCTCGCCGCGTACTCGGTAATATACTCATTCCAGTCGAACGAGTAAACCGCCTGGGTGGGGACCTGGTACTCTACCAGCTGGGGTTCCGGGAAACCTATACGGCGGAACCATTCGAGAGTAACTTCCTCCAGGTCGCCACCCTCCTCACCGACCTCGGCACTACCCTCATCAACCTCCTCGGGTCCTTCATTGCCACTAGCAATTCTTTCCTCTTGGGCGACCTCGCCGCCCTCCTCCCATACCTCGCGGTACACAGAACTGGAGGCTCCTTCCTCCGGATCGGGACGTAGCTCGCCGGAGATCGGGCGAGCTATCAAGGTCGCCTCAGAGCTGGAGCCGATCTCCACATATGAAACCCGGAGTGGCTCATCCTCAGTCATTGGCCGTTTGTCAGGATTTCGGCCCGATAAGGTTCTACTTGAAGAGCGTGTCGACATGGTCTCAGAAAAGCTCAAGGGTCCCGTAGTCCAAAATCCCACAATCAAGAGTCAGGGAGATTCAAAGGTTCTCGGCGCAATCCACGGTCCAAAATACCGTAATGTCGAGGAAACAGCAGAAAAATCAAGTAAAAGATAGAAGGGAAAGAGAGGGAAGATCGAATCCTACCTTGAAGAGCCTTCGAAAATCCGTCGAGCACAAGAAAAATCGGTCGCCCGGAAAGCTCTGGGATTCGAAATGCAGAAAGTGAAGAAATGAATTCACCTCACCCTATTTATAGACGTCGGGGCGAGGTGCAATATTCACAAAATACAAGGGCCTATCTGCAAAAATTTGAAAGATGACATTATTGTGGGCGGGAACCGAGGTCTCAAAAGGCGTGCATGACCCCTGGATTCCCGCACCACGTCGGCCAGAAGCAACCGCCTGGGTCAAGTTCGTCTGTCAACCCAACAATCACCCATATGTAGTTCGCCATGTTTTAAGTTTTCCAGCTCGCTTGCACATTTGACAAAGTCATAATGCATGCGAGCTGGGGGGCAAATGTTGATATGGCGAACTAACACTATCGACATGTGAGCAACTGCTCGCTCACGTGGAGACAATTTAGCTACGCAGCTCGCCCTAGAGAGCTAATCCCTGTCATTACCCGAGCTCGCCCCGAGCTCGCCATATGCACCATGCAGACCTCGCCGAGCCCCATCATCATACAACATCTGTGGCATCTCAAGGCATTGGAGCTCGCCCCTTGTCTCGCCCGAGCCACTGAAGTTCATCTCTGAGCTCGCCCATGAGCTCATCTGTTAGCCATTAGGACCCCGATGGCGCACTCTTTTTCCCTCCGTCCGGTTTGTCCACAAGGGTGGTTTACGGCGAGGTTTTTAATGAGGCTCATCTAGTCTAAGGCATAGTAGTAGGACGAGGCACAACATAGGTAGCAGTGTAAGGGACCAGGACGAGAGTTACGGACCCACGTCAACACCGGAAGCCACATAGGCTCGTAAGGTGCCGTCTCACACTCACACACCTATAAATAAGACCTCTCTTGTACTATTCACACAATTCTTACAATTCTGAGAATAAATACAACCCCCATTACAATATTTCTCTCTCTACTCTCCCTCCTCATATTACATCCAAGAACACAAAATCTTGGATTATTGTTTGATAGAATTAATATGTTGAAAAGCCACATAAACAAACACCGTTAATAAATTCTGTCAACAAATAAGAAAGAAAATAATTTCCAATCGTGTTAAAAAAAATTAAAGAATAACACTCGGATGCATGAATAAAATTGTACAACTACTTAACATGCAGCTAATTTTTTTTAATTAATACAACTTATTATTTTTC
The DNA here is from genome assembly GCA_026898435.1 of Prunella vulgaris. Taxonomy (NCBI): domain Eukaryota; kingdom Viridiplantae; phylum Streptophyta; class Magnoliopsida; order Lamiales; family Lamiaceae; genus Prunella; species Prunella vulgaris. The sequence continues at coordinate 384,550 of JAPKLY010000003.1, forward strand.
AGTTAAAAAACTAATAATAATCAATTATTATAATAACCTTTAGTAAAATAACTAAAATCAATTAAAAGTATATGTTAACTATATGGTGTAATTATTGTATAGAAGTATTGTCAAGATTGAACCATAGGATAATAAATAAGAATTAAATAATATATTAAAAACAAATAGTATAATTGAGAATGAATTGTATAGTTCTAGTTTCAACTTTGAATTTGTTTCTTTTTTTAGCGCCAACAAATATTTAAATAAAAAAATTTAACATATCATGTCAAAATCAGGAGCTTTCTTTAAAGGGGTTCAAAAGACAAAATCAAGACTTGAAAGTTTTGAAGATTAAATTAAACCATAAAAGTCACATGAATAAATAATAATTGAATAAAATACTAAAAGAGTTGAGACTGAATTGCATAATACTAGTTCGATTTTGATTTCTTTTACTTCCAAAAAAATAAATATATTAAAGTAGATTCATGTCAAAACAAGGACTTCCTTTTCTAGAAGGTAAAATCCTACGGGTATGTTTGTTTTGGGACTAACTCAGATGGACGTAGGATTTTGCGATCACGCTCCACACGAGTTTGAGATTTAACATATGAATTTCACATCCCAAACTCAATCCACACCTATAAATACCTATTAAACCTATTATTATTTTTTCCAACATAACACTCATAAAATATCTATTATATATGTAAAATCAGTCATTATCATAATTTGATTTGACATAAAGTAACACCATATTTTATTAAAATCCCAAAATAAACACACACTTTTATTATTTATCAAGATTTTCACATTTCAAAATTTTAAAGTCATGATTTGATTGGACTTAGATCCCAAAACACATACCCAACGGGTTCTACATGTCAAAAAGTTGCAACAGAAAATGATGGAATTTATAGAATTATGCTTCTTCATTTTTTTATTTAAACTAAAGATTATGAAATTTCAAGTGAAGGAGAACTTTTTTTTTTTTTTTAATAATAGCAAGGTGTTAAATTACTTAAATGCTAGCTAGTAGGACAGCCCAAATGACCACCCAATAAATACTTATTAAGTTTCAATATTACATTTACATATAAAAGCGACATACATATAAAAAAAAAAAAATAACATGAGAAAATTAAATAAAAATCAAATATTTTATTAATTTTTATGTGTGTAAGTTATTTTTTTACTTGAGTGTAAAAATAATATTGCAACGTTCGAATTAATACTGATAAATTGCGACTAGCACCCCGCAAGTTTGGAAGTAACAAATGCATATTTTACCCTTTTAAGAAAAATGAAAATGCAGAACAGAAAAGAATAGGAGAAATAGAAAATAAAAAGTAGATAAATTGATTGGCTTTGAGCGTACATATAAAATATTTTTTTTAAAAATAACGTAAGTACGTGAATATTATAAAATTGAGTTTGTGAAACTTAAAAATTAGACAAATATGTAAATAATTATGAAATGGAAAGAATATAATATAAATTACATAATTGAACATACGAGTTTTAATAGGTTAGTGCCTCCAATGTTTATAGGTAACCTTCTCAATAGTATTTGAGCTTCTTGCTAATAAAAAAAAGTAAGTCTCTTGTGCACCAGTTACACCGTGCAATTCAAGTTCATTTTTAAAGAGTTACACAAATTATTACTGAAAAGTTACACCATTAAAGATACATTTTTTTAGTAATAACATGTGTAACTTTTCAGTAATATTTTGTGTAACTTTTTAAAAATGAACTTCAGTTACACGATATAACGGGTGCATACAAGACTAAGCCTAAAAAAAAGGATGACTTACATATTAGTTCAAAAAAGTTATTATATTTACAAATTGGTTCATAATATCTGCACAAAAATGTAATTTTTTTTGCACAAAAGTCTATATTTTTTTCTACACAGAACCAATTTATAATTTTTATCAATTTTGAGAACCATTTTATAATTTTCCAAAAAAAAAAATATTTTGTCGTAGAAAAACTATAATACATAGAAATGTAGCAATTTTCGAAAAATGAATGATAACTTTCAACTATCCAAAAATTGGTATATTGTCAAGTGTATATTGCGTCATGTGCTAGCTTCGTTGTCGCAATGCTTATGGTATTATGAATTTATATGAAAGATTTTTTTTTTTAAGTAAAAAATATTAAAATATAATTTTTGAAAATTAAGTACTTTTAAATAATAAATTTCAAGGGTTAAATTGAGATTTAAGAGTATGTTCATCTCTGGATCTCAGATTCGATATTGATAAGGTGCAATCAATTTTGAAATAGATTTTTACTCTAGTAAATGATGGGTTGTTGATCTCTCGAATTAGTTGATTTTTTTACGGAATACCAAGTACTTAAAAAAATACTTTTAATTAATTATGAAAATTATACAATACTTGTAAAAGGACAAGTAAAAGAAGTATTGCAAAAAATCAAAGTCAATTCTGATAATTGAAAATGAAGTCTTAAAGTGCTTTAAAGAATTTAAATAATTAAAAATTATTTATTTTTAAAATAAAATTAATTTTATATTTTCAATTGAGTTCCTTTCAGAATAAATATTTGCAATTGGGTTTTCATACACTCAACGCATATTTTCAACTTTTACTAGAAGCATTTAATTTTTAAATCGGTAAGATTTAACTTTTTTAGAAAATAAGGGCTTCTCACTATTTACTTAGGATATATTTGGTTCGTAAGATAAAAGTATATATCCGTAAAAAATATACGAATAAATACTTTTATAATACATGCATCTTTCACTAAAATTTCAAATTCAATTTTCTATCACCCCAAAAAGAAAAGAAACAAAAAGTTTCTATCACCCAAAAAGATAAAATATGAGAAAATTATAAAATAATTCACAAAATTGATAAAAATTACAAATTGGTTCTGTGTAGAAAAAAAATTATATTTTTGTGTAGATATTGTGAATCAATTTGTAAATATAGTCACTTTTTTAAACCAATATGAAATTCACACCCTTGTAATTTTTTTAACGGCAACAGGGGGCAGCCCACGAGTTTTTTGATGCAAAATTTGGACAATCCACAAAGTCATGGCTCATGACAATTGACAATTTAAACTAATTTATAAATATAATATTTTTTTTGAACCAATTACACTTTTGTGCAGATATTGTGAACTACTTTGTAAATATAATCATTTTTTTGAACCAATATGTAAGTCACTCTAATTTGAGAAAATTATAAAATAATTCACAAAATTGAAAAAAATTACAAATTAATTCTGTGCAGAAAAAAAAAATTACACTTTCGTGTAGATATTGTGAATCAATTGGTAAATATAGTCACTTTTTTGAACCAATATGGAAGTCACCCGTGTAATTTTTTTAACGGCAACAGGGGGCAGCCCACGAGTTTTTTGATGCAAAATTTGGACAATCCACAAAGTCATGGCTCATGACAATTGACAATAATGTGCCAACGAACATAGATTATATATATAAATATACAAGATTAATCATGCAGCTATTGTTTATAAAACTAGTAAACGTTGACTAAAAAATATCAGGCATGTGAGAAATAATTCGAGTAAATCCCAGATGCCATCTCCTTGCCCCCTTAATAATTTACTTTTTTGCAAAATAATTCAAAAGAACAGAAAGAAAGTAAACAATGATAATAGATGCTTCCCGGGTTCAACATATGAGCCGGCCATAATTGCGAGACGGCTTTGGGTGACCGTCGGCCATGCTCTAGAACAATTCAACTTTGAAGAAGCCACCGAGTCAACACTTTGGTTGTCGATTTCAACTTTCGTGACCTGAAACAACTATGTATCGATCAATAAGCAGTGGCGGGACACAACGGAGGACTTAAGTTAGCAGAATATGCTGACAAATTCCCAGCTTCAATTATGACATTTGAAAATGCATAATAAAGTAATAAACTGACGGATTAAAGCAGGCAGGCATTAGGCTCTAACATAACTGCTATTCGGCTAAAAATGATTTTGCGAAGATCAGAATAATGGAATAGGACGCTTCCCAGATTGTAATAGATTTAGGTACCTTGGTTCCTTCGACTCCTGGAGCTTATAAAAGTGACAAAAAAACAGGTTTCGTGTGCGTTTCTACCTAAGTTCATTCCCACCATAAAATGGGACCAATGGAAAAAGATAAATACTTTTGATGTATTACAATTAACAAAAACTTACAGAATATGCAACAAGTATACAGCAGAACCAAATCAATATTGATCATTCATCCACGATGCTCCAGATCATCCTGCAACAACACGACTCACAATTTCAAAAATCAGTAAATCAAGGCATTTGAAAACCAGGAAACATCATACATGTAGGCTTACCAGAATATTGTTGAAGCCAAAAGGATGACCAAATATCCAAGCTTGATTAACCTTACTTTCTTCTCCCAAGAAAGCTGGTTGAATATCTCAGTCACATCTACCAAGTGCCGCCCACCAGTATATCTGATCACAGCTCAATGCCAGTTAACTGCTAATATTCAAATAAAAATGAGAAATTCAAAATAACTGCAAGTAGTGCACTATTTTTTGCGAATACATAGCATAAGTGTAACGATCGCACATCGAATCCACAAGAAATTGTGGATGGGCACTTAAGTTGGAGTCAAAACTATCTCGTCGTGCTTGAGTTGAACCAAATTGTTAGGAACTCAAGCTTTGGAAGCCCTAACTCCACCCAAAAGCTAGCTCAAGAGTGAAGTATTGAATCCCATTTAAGTATCCATCCCCAATTTCTTGAAGATTCGATGTGTGATTGAAACAATAAGGTAGGTGAAAGAACAAGAATTTTTTATGGACTCAATGTAGGGAAAAAAGAACTGGAAGATCTTAGATATTAACCAAGATTGGGAAAAAAGCTAGGGAGATTTTAGCTATACAAAAACAACTAGCTTCAGTTCAAACCATAATAAAACAACTTTTAATCACCTTAGACATAATTTAAGAGCTAATCATATGTTTAGGAGAGAGCATATCAGAAGCGAAGAAAGAGCGTGAGATGAAATGAACAACAAATCACACAGATTGCACGAATCTATTCAAAAACTCCATAAAACACAACAGATTAAGAAGCATTTGGTAACTATTCTGCACTTTACGTTGATCAGTATTTTGTCATTAAGGTCCAAGGTGACCAAGGTCAAGACTTAAGTTCAAATATAGAGGAGAAATCCTAGCTTAAAATCAAATCAAAATTAGATCGTTGCATTTGTATTCGAGTCTTCTAGTTCATCCAGTCATAGTACCAATAGGAAGCACTGCAGAGGTTTTTAACCAAAATAGTGTTTGTTCACAAATTTCAAAAGTTACATCCTTATTCCTTTATATATAAGGTTCAGAAACCATGTGTGATACTGCATGAAGTGAAAACAACTGTTTCCAGTACTAATTTAGCACAAAAGGACCTGTTTCTTATCAAATGCAAATATCTTTTACTCCAAACGTCAAGGGCTAAAATAACATCTATGCCTACTTCAGGTCCATGATTTTCAGAAGTTAATCAGAGAAAGAATAGTGTAAATGTTGCTATAAAGTTCAGACATTCTATCATTCTAGCAAAAGTAAGTTTATAACTAAGTCCTGGGGATCTTCATCATTACATAAATTTGAGCGAGATTTTGATATTATCTCCCTTGTTCAGAGCACAGAAGCAGAATAGAGTCAAACATTTACATGGAATACATATAAATGAGAACTTGTAAGGGTCCAACAGAAGATAGCAACTCAGAGTTTGATCTAGACGCCATCATAGGCAATACTATCAAAAGAGAAACTTACATTGTGACATTGTAATATGTATATGGGACACAAAGCAAGAACATAATCCAATGTCCTGTAATAAGATGGAGCAAGCACAGAACTCCTTGAGCAACAAACTCGGGCAAAACAGCATTATTTATTCTAGATGCTGAATCGAATGGGTTGATGTAGTCGTACTCGAGGTCAGCCAAGCACATTAGCTACAATACAACATTTTTGGCATCAATTCCCAGAAAATATAGTAAGGAAGAGATGGAGTAAACCCAAAGAAAAGAAAATTAGAAAGAAAAGAATAAATTACTTTGGTTCTTATCTTGACTCATTAAACATCGTAGAACTAACTGTTCCTTTTCTAGGCTGGTTGAGACAATAGGCACCTTACTTTACGGCTTTATGCATCAAGTAACACGTGAAACTTACCCTGATTATTGATTAAGCATTAAAATTTTGGTACCAAACCCAGCTCACCATTATGCTTCAACGACATTTTACTAACCTTTTTCTCGGTTTTCGGGAAAAATCTTAACCTAGTCACACTTATGAAGCTTCACCAATCCTCATCTTACAACATTGCTGTCTCATGGATCACAAATGATAAGGTAACTTATTTACAAGACACCTCAAATACTGCAGACTGCAATTCTTGACCAGCTTCTAATTCCTCCATTCTCAGTTCATCATTATCTATAAACAATGCACCTAACCAACCAAAGTGTTTTCTGCTTCATATAAACACATAACACATGGCTGCCAGCAGCACCTTTTCTTGTTCTTAACTACTAAATTTCCCTTCACAATTATGCAAATCTCGGCAGAGCAAACCCTCATCGAGAATACTTCTTGCCCAAATAATTTCACCTCAATTTTCATAAATAGGTATTTTCTCACAGTTAATTGGCATCCCAATTCGACAAAATTATCTAGCTCCAATTACTTAAAACAACATGACGTACTTAACAAGATTAATTTTCTCAAGAAAACAACCCAATCGAAACATAATACCCAAAGGAGGTCAAGCAGCAAAACAGATTGGAATTGGCATACAGCTATTACTTAGCAGAAATGCATACTTCACATATAAAAATACCTGGTAAAGCATTATGGCAATAATAGCAATGACGATGAAAAAGGAAATCAGCCATGCAAATAAGTCCCCCATTGCCGCCTCTTTCCCTTTTCTCTGTGTTTTTCGGCTCTGCTGCTTCCTCCTTTCTTTGTTCACTTTGTATATGCAACTGGAAAGGTGTTTAAACAAAACACGACTTTAGACCATAAAGCGGGTTTGCAGGAGTTTGCCCTTGTTTAATTTTATCCCTCTTCGAAATAGAGGTTTTAAAAACTAAAAAAATGGAAAAAAGAGAGAGTTTTATTTTTAAAATTAATTAAAGTTAACTTTTAAATTATAATGCTCCTACTTTTAAAAGAAAAGGTAAAACGAACAAAGGAATAAACAAGAACAACTATAACGATCAATTAAAGGCAAGGAAATGCTCCCTATTTAGTCTAGAATATATATACTTCCTCCGTCCCAATTCTTTTTTTCTGTTTTTTCATTTCGGGACGTCCCAACTCTTTCTTCATACCTTAAAAAGGAAATAATTTACACTCACAAAAGTCAATAAAGTAAATTTTTTATATTTTATTAATTAACTTCACACTCACATACTCTACTTTTTTCTTAATCCGCGTGTCCAAGTCTTTTTGAAAAAAGACCAGGACGGAGTTAGTATTTACTAGCATAATGCATGCATATTATGCACATCTTTAAAGTAGTTGATTTTAATAGCATGCGATACATTTAATAATATATTATTATTAAATATATTATAAATGCAAAAATACAAATTAATGATTATTTCATTATGTTCATTAAAAGATATTGTAATTTAATATAAGAGTAAATTTCATGCGCATATGATGCACAATCAGTGACGGACGGAGCCAGAAATTTTGGACAGCGGGGTCCGGTTAATATTTCTATAAAGATGAAATAATGTTATGTTTATAAAATATTCATTATAAATTTAATTTGGAGGATAAATATTTTTTAAATTTTATTGAATATTATTAGACACTACATATTGTATACTTTATACTCCCTCTGTCCACCAAATTATTTTTCACTTTCCTTTTTAGTTTGTCCACAAAACTTTTTCTCATTTCCTTATTTGAAAATAACTCACACTCACAATAAAATTTTGGGCCCCACGATACTTTTAGTTTTCCCTTACTTTATCTATCATTTTAATATAATACTATTTTTTATTAAATCTCGTGCCCACAATGAAATGAGAAAAAGATTCATGGACGGAGGAATATTACATAGTACTTGAAAAATTTTAATACTAAAATGTATAATTTTATTAACATTTTTTTTGTGATAGAAAAAAATAAATGATAATATTAAATATTTTAATCATAAACTTAATTAAAAAAAATGCAAAAAAGACGCATGGAACTCAAAAAGAAAAAAAAAAGTTAGATTACTCAAGGAATTGAACCCTGTCTTTTTAAGTAGAAAGAATTCAAAGTACGTAAGTGTTACAATTAGAAAACAATATATATTCATAGTAAAAATATTAAAAAATTTAGGGGGCACTGTACCCAACGTAGCTCCGTCCATGTGCACATTACACTCACGCTATATTTCAGACCGTTATACTAAAAAGTATGACAGATTATATTGAAAAGTACTCCCTCCGTCCTGTAGGAATTTGCACCATACGGGGTGACACATTTTTTAAGAAAAATGTATTTTATATATATAGTAGATATATGGGTAACTATGGAGAAAAAAAGTTTTTTAGTCCCATAACTTTTTGAGTGTCCAATTTTGGTCCCAAAAAATTTAACTCTTTAATTTTAGTCCCGTATCTAATGGGGTTTGTCCGATTTTAGTCCTTTTTTTGCCAGAATTACCAAAACGACGTAGTTTCATGTCATGTGCCGGAATATAGCTGATTCGTTTCGAACCCAATAGAATCTTCGTGAAACCAATCCCAGATGAATCGTCACGAACCCAGAAGCTCACCCTCGCGAACAATCTTCCAATATCAGATTTTTCGATTTTGAGAGAAATCGCAGAGAAGGCGCAATCAATTTTCTAGGGTTTATCTTCCTGCGTTTGATTTTCGTGAGAAAGAACAAATGATTTGTTTTATTTTAATTCAAATTTTATTTTAATATATTCTTTTTTAATTCATAATAAATATTAATTAGATTTTTGTAATTGGAAAATTAGTGACATGGATATAAATAAATAAATAAAATAAAATGATTAGGTGGCATCCACATCAGCAATGAAATCGGAAAGCCCAAAACTCCGGCGACATGTGACATGAAACTACGTCATTTTGGTAATTCCGGCCAAAAAAGGACTAAAATCGGACAAACCCCATAAGATACGAGACTAAAATTAAAGAGTTAAATTTTTTGGGACAAAAATTGGACACTCGAAAAGTTATGGGACTAAAAAACTTTTTTTCTCGGTAAATATGTGTATATGTTTGTGAGTGTGCACGTAAATTAATGTTTCATTTTTTAGTAGTGTGCAAATTTATGTGAGACATCCAAATAAGAAAAATGTGCAAATTCCTGTAGAATAGAGGGAGTATAAATTAATTACACTAAAAATTAATAATATTATAAACTTTTTATTTATAATTAACTCAGACTTTTATAAAAACAGCTTCCTCTAATGGGCAAGCACAGTATGCACCAATTGCATATGGGTTAATATAAATGCATTCACGTCTAATATTTTAAGATATGATATTTATGGAAAAATAATAAAACACAATCTCTTTTTTCTATTGAAGAATTTAAAAAGTTCTATAAATTTTATTTTAAAATATCTATCACATGCTTATATAGCTATTACTACAATTTAAGAAGTTAAAAAAAAAATTGTACGACATAATGTTTAAACATAATCCATTGAAAAATCAACGTGTGAAATACATTTTTTTTAAAAATAAAATAAATTTTGATCTTTTTTAAAGGTAAGTTTCTTATAATTTCAGTAAGTAATAACGTTAACTATAGTTAAATCTTTTTAGTTAAAATTTTGATTTATTCATAATTTCATAATTAAAAATATTAATTTTAAGGGTTGGTTATATATACGTACATATATAAGTGTGTATTTTTTAAATATTATATACAATTTTTTTAGAGAAAATAGAAGTTTTTGTTCCTTAAGTTTTTTTTTTAATCCTATTGTGCTTGGATTTTTATTTTTCATCCTGTAAATTTTTTAAAATTGAGTTTTTAGTTTTACAATCGGGAATTGAAGGTTAATGATGTGGCACAATTTTTTTCCTAGTTTTTATGTATTTAATTGAATATAACTTCAAATTGAGTTACGTTTTTTTTAAATTAATCAAATTAATTTCTTTTTTTCTAATTTATTTATATATATTAAAATAATGATTTAATTATATAAATTTAATATTTTACACTACTAAATTTTTTTAATTTATTAGTTTTTTATGTATTTAATTATACATAAATACGAATTGAGTGACATTTTTTTTAATTCATCAAATTAATTCATTTTTTTTAATTCATTTATATAGATATTTCACTATTTTTTTTAAATTTTATAAATATAATATTTTACGCTACAATAAATTTTAATTGCGTTCATATGTATGCATTTAATTGTATATAAATCCAACTTGTATAGATATTTCACTAATATTTTTTATTTTATAAATTTAATATTTTACACTACTAAATATTTTAAATTTGTAATTGAAATTTTTTGCGTGCACCCATACACTCTGAATTAAATTTTAATTTTAAATAGAAATAGGCGACGATCATGGAAGGTTTTTGCGATTTCGCACTGCTTTTCAATCGGCGGTGAACAGAACGATACAGAGCTTCGATTGGCATCGAGATGTGAGGGTTACATGAGTGGCGGTGCTTGAACAATGATTCTTCAGGTGACGACAGTTCCAGGTTGACGGCGACTGTGTGGTCGCAATTCCTATGGGCTTGCGGCAAGAGCTTCAGGTGCGACGACCTTCAGATCTGAGGTGGAGTGCAACGGGTGACTTTTTTTTAGTAGGTGTCGGGAAATGGCTGACAGATGTTGGAGTTTGGGACAGTGGTAATGGACTATGTGGTGCTTTGAGGAAGAAGGAGTGACGATGTGGGGGAGGGGGGAGAAACAGGTGGCGTGCTTTGAGAAAGAAGATGAACATTTTTTTTATCAAACACGAAGAATAAATTATAATACTCCAATAACAACTCACAATATTCAATCATAAGTCTAAATAAATATTCAAGAACAATTAATCAATACCCTAAAAGCAACTTACAATACCCCAATAACAAGTCTAAGTAAATACTCAAAAAACAACTCTAAATAAATACCTCAAAACCAACTCACAATACCCCAAGAACAAGTCTAAATAAAAACACAAGAACAATTCACAATATCACAAAACATTTAACAATACTCGAAGAACAAATTACTAATATTTCAATTGCTAAAAAACACATAATACGGTGTGTAAAGTGTGTTTTCAAAAATTTAAAATTAAAATTAAAATCCAAGTGCATAATATTGGTATGCATCCTATTGCACACAAGTTTTTATGTTACGAAATAGATAGTTTTATCCTTTAAAATAAATAAATCAAGTATATATATATATTATCCATCTGCTCATAAAAATATACATATTTTTTTTATAAAAATCATCACTACCATTGATAATTAGTGCATGTTTGCAATCTCTAGTAAAATTAAAAAAGCGATATTAAGTAATTTTTGTAGCAAAATGAAAAATAAGGAGTGTTTTAAATTTAAGTGTTTTTAAAAAATGATTAAAAAAAATGTGTTTGTAAAAGAAGTGATTTTAGAAAAGATATTGAGTATTATTTTCTTGGGAAATATGTAGAAGTGCTAAGTGGAAGTTAGAAGTAAAAAATTGTTGTTTGAGGCAAGTGTTCTTCGGAATAACTGGGCGTAAAAGGCACGTAGGCGATGAATCGGGTTGAAAGTGAAAGTCGCCAAATCCTTAGGCCGTGTAATAGGGAACATCCGAGCCTTGAAGCCATACCGCCTACTCTACTATCGAGGCTAGGATTTCTCTTTATTTTTTGCTATCTACGAACATAGTAATAAACACTTATAATAATAATTGAAAACAAGTTTTAAATGATTTTTTTCAAAAAATAAGTACTTTAATTTTTTCTTTAGAGTTTGCAAACAAGCACTTAATTTCGATATATACAAAATTTTATGAAAAAGAAAAATGGAAAAAGAAAAAGAAAATTCCTCGGCAAGTTAACATTAGCCCCCAATCCTGCGCGGGAATAAGTAGAGAGAGAATACCAAACATCAGAGGCAGAACTGACCACTCACCATTTCGAAAAACAAATAAAACCCCTCTTCTTTCTTCTTCTACAAAAGTACTTGGATTTATGGCTCGAAATAGGGTAAGTTTTAGCCTAATTTGTAGCTTTGGAATAGCATTACGTTTCTGTGATTGTCGTTTATTGCTCTTCTGTTTTGTGATTGTGTGTGCGTTGTCGAGTTGTACGTATACTTTATATGTGTCTGTTATGCAATCTGTGATCGAAATATGCCGGAGATGTTGGGAAGAAAACCTAATTTGTCATTTCGTTGACAGGAGGGTCTGATTTTGGTGGTTGATGTTGGTCCATCGATGCATGCTCTGCTACCGGAAGTCGAAAAAGTTTGTTCTATGCTAATACAGAAGAAGGTGCATTCAGTTGAAAACTTGTTATCGTGATTATTGTTTTGTGTATTTTGAACTTCTACTTTTAATTAACAATATTGCTCCCTACCAGCTATCCAGTTGTGTGCGAGTGTGTTTGTAATGTTAGTTGATTAACTCATTCCGAATTTATGAAACAATTGAATTCGGAGTTGCATATCTAGGATAGCCCTAAAAATTTCAATTACTCTCGTTCCATTTATGCAGCTGATTTACAACAAGTTTGATGAAGTGGGAGTTGTTGTATTTGCCACTTCAGGTACTTTCTAGTGTTTGAAATGATCGCAGTTATATGTTAGAACTTTTTGTCGTTTTGAAATTGGTTTTTTAACTATTGTAAATTTTTGTGTGACAGGCGATTGTGTGGCAAGATTTTAATGAATTAAATACAACCCTTCCCCTTTTCTATTTCACGATGTTGATTATGGTATTGACCAATTTATCTTGATTAGTTGTTTTATGAGAAGTGGTGAATATCTTGTGGTTGAAAATTTCAGATACTAAAAATGCCTTGACTGTGGAAGTGGGTGGATACGACCACGTGAAGGTTTTGCGGGATATAAAAGTTGTAGATGGAGATCTTGTTGAAGCTTTACATCAACTTCCTCGAGGAAATGTTCGTGGAGATTGTATCCAATTTGGCTACTCAATTTATTTGCAGGAAACTATGCTCTTAAATGGGCTTTGATATTCATTAATTAATATCTTCTTCCTCTGATCTCTATTATTTGTTGCCTAGTAATTGCTTGAGAAAATGACTCCATTAGTAACTAGATCATAATTTTTTTTTAATGTTTTCCATGTCATGAAATCTGTTCCCTTAACATTGCCAAAGTTCTTGATGCAATTGTTGTTGGGATGGATATGCTGATTAAGAAGTACAAGGAAACTAACAAGGGAAAGAAACGTGTATGTCTCATAACTAGTGCTGATACTCCAACCAAAAATCCATACGAGGGAACAAAGGAGGATGAAGTAAAAACAGTTGCTGCACAGATGAGTAAACATGGCATGAAGATGGACTGCGTCGTTGTTAGAGCAGAACAAGACTTGGATGTTGATAGGAGGATTTTGGAAGAGAACGATCACTTATTAAATATACTATGCCATAACTCCTCTTCAAAGGTGTATGTTGAGAGTGCAATTTCCTTATTAGGTGCATTGAGAACTCGTAATATATTGCCAGTGACTGTATACAGGGGTGACTTTGAGCTGACCCCTAAGATGAAGATCCAGGTGACTCCTACATATGATGCTAATAGTCTTAATGCATGTGTTTGGCTATTGATAAATTATAGAAATTTATGCTGTGGTGAGCCCAGTGACTAGACTAGCTGAAAGGATCAAAGTAAATAATTAAGGGTCTTCTCTCTTTTCAAGCTTTACCTAAAGATCCAATAGGCTGTCCTCCCGAAATTTCCATCATTGTGTATGTGAAAGATGCATGTAGATATCTTACCTGAACTTAGTGATTGATGATATCTGAAAAGCATTTTTATTATATTAAATAAATCAGCTGATCTGCAAATTTACATGACTCTCCACATAAGTTTACTCTTTTCTCTATGTGCACTTAGAACCTCTCCAAGAAAGCAGGTTATGTAGACTTGAAATACATTTATTACCCTTATGTTTCTATGGTTAAACATGTAGTATCTCTTTATCAAGTGAGTTAGAATGATAAAATACCCTGTTTACAGTTCCAGTGCACCGGCAGTGGCTTTTTATTCTAGGTGCTTTTGACTTCTTGCTTGATCTGTGCAGTTGCATGGGATTATCGATTATTTTTAATCATTCATGTCTTTATGTTGTCAATGTTGACATGTTGATGTACCATTCTGTTTTGGTTTGATAAAAGGTATGGGTCTACAAGAAAACTTCCGAGGAGAGATTCCCCACTTTGAAAAAGTATTCTGACAAAGCACCTCAGACAGATAAATTTGCGACACATGAAATTAAGGTTGATTATGAATACAAAAGTGTTGAAGATCCTAATAGAGTTGTACCGCCAGAACAAAGGATCAAAGGCTACCGCTATGGTCCGCAAGTAGTACCTATATCATCTGCTGAGCTGGATGCGGTGAAGTTCAAACCAGAGAAGGGTGTGAGACTTCTAGGATTTACAGATGCTTCAAATATCATGAGGTAAAATTGTGGGGTTTGTTGCAGGAACCCATATTATGTTTGTCTTTGTTAGTTCTGACTTATTAATTGAAGACTTTGTTGTTTCAATCACCATGTTCTCAGACATTATTATATGAAAGACACAAACCTCTTCGTTCCAGCGCCTGGAAATACAAGGGCCATTCTTGCAGTTTCAGCGTTAGCAAGAGCAATGAAGGAAATGAACAAAGTAGCCATAATCCGTTGTGTGTGGAGACAAGGACAGGCAAATGTTGTTGTAGGGGTTTTGACTCCTTTTGTTTCCGAGAAAGATAATGTCGTAAGTACCTGCTGCAAGCAACAATTGAATGCAATCAAGCCTTTTGATAACATGTGATTTGAATTTTATC
This sequence comes from Prunella vulgaris, assembly GCA_026898435.1. NCBI lineage: Eukaryota > Viridiplantae > Streptophyta > Magnoliopsida > Lamiales > Lamiaceae > Prunella > Prunella vulgaris. The sequence continues at coordinate 399,576 of JAPKLY010000003.1, forward strand.
AACTTTGTAGCTAGATTCATTTTATTTCAATGTACTACCTTTTGCGGAGGATGTGAGAGAGTTCCGGTTTCCATCTTTTAGTGATCTCCCTTCAGCAATGCTACCAAATGAACAGCAGCAAGAGGCTGCAGATAAGTTGGTTCAGATGCTTGATCTTGCTCCAACCGGCAAAGAGGAAGTTTTGCAACCCAACCTCACACCCAATCCTGGTCTTGAGGTACTACCTTTAATAATTATGTGCATACTATTTAATTAAGTCATCAAACAATGGCATGCGGTCGCTGTAAAGAAATGTCTGGTGGTTAAGTTTTATAGAAAACCCCGTTTATTTCTTGTGTAAGCACTGACTAGTAGGTTAAAGTCACTAAACCCAGTGGATAGTATTTCTTATACTTTTTCTTGGTTTTATGGAATGCTGTGTTGCCAACTTCTTATAACAAGTTACCTTGGATTATTGTTTGATAAAGATCCTGAATGTATGGAATTATTGATGTTACTTCTAGCTATTTAATTATTTATGTATATAGAAGTATTGCAGAAGTAGTGTGAATACAATTAGGCTCAGATGATCCTTATCGCGAAACAAGGCAAACCAATTGAAAGTTTAAAATAGGAACTATGGATGAAAAGTATTCTCTCCAGTGTAGGAGAAAACATAACTCAGAATTCTATCTGAATGCGATAAAAAAGTCAAGGGTTATAGACACAAATGTTAACAGAATGTCACACTGGTTTCTTTGGCTTATGTATTTTTCATAAAGTCAGCTATTGAATTCGTTTATGACATCTCCAGCGTTTTTATCGCACTCTTGAGTTGAAATCTAAGGACCGAGATGCTGCTGTGCCTCCAGTTGATGAGATACTCAGAAAGATAACAGAGCCTGATGCTGAACTTCTTTCCGAAAACAGAGCTGTGATAGAGGAATTTCGTAAGGTCTTTGAACTGAAAGAAAATCCGAAGGTCATTTTTATAATATCTCATTGTCAAGCATCTTTCTTTTTTGCCCAAAATCTCTTTGAGATTATTAAGTCTAACTTGGTCTAACCCTGCAGCTGAAAAAATCATCTCGAAGAGTAGTAAGAGAAAAACCAACTGGATCGAGCGAGGAAGGAGGGGGCATTGGTGCTGTTGACCAAGCCATGGATGCTGCTGAATCTTCCTCCAAAGTCAAAGTGGAGAACATAGGGGATTCAGATCCCGTTCAAGACTTTGAAGCTATGATATCTCGTAGAGATAGTCCACAATGGGTTAGTAAAGCTATTCAGAGTATGAAAGATAAGATTTTTGATCTTGTAGCGAACTCTTCCAGTGGAGATACACATCAAAAAGCACTCAAGTGTATAGCAGCTCTCCGCAAGGGTTGCATAGTGGAGCAGGTATACTCTCTCTGGAGTTTCTTTTAGTTAATTGTGGAATGAATACCAACAGTCTTCATCACAGGAACCGAAGCAGTTCAATGAATTTCTGTGTCGTCTTCACAAGTTTTGCGAGGAGAAAAGCCTCAAGAGCCTTTGTGATGATTTGGCATCATCACATGAAGCGATGCTTATAAGCAAGACCGAAGCACCTGAGAGGTGCGAACTTATTATCCAGGTCTTCATTCTCTCACCCTACATATGAATTCCTGTTGTATGATGCTGCTATATTGTCTCCATGCAGTGACATCCCAGAACTCTTCACGGTGGAACCAAAAATCTTGAGACACCGCCCAACCTCACTCACTTAGCAACGTAGGAAGAGCCCAAGAACCAAGCAGGATCTCAACTATTTTCTGTTTCACCCAAACAAAGAAAATGGAGCAACTAATTTTATACCACTGCTTAGGCTCTTGCAGCCTTTTCTTTTTCGTATCAAATCTTTGTTGTTTGAAGGGCAGTCTGATGGGCCCAACATTCTTAACGCGTTCAATTATGGTCATTCATTACTTTCTCAATCAACTGATTTTAAATTTGCATCCCTAATTTTTTTAAGAAGAAAAATGTATTTTTATATAAAATAGTGATATATGTGTATAATTATATGAATATTTATACAAATTAATTTTTTTTAGTGATGCAAATTTCTATGGGACATCAAAATAAGAAGTGTGTAAATTTATACTCCCTCCGTCCCGGAGCAATTTGAAAGAGAGGAAGGGCACACAAATTAAGAAAAAAGTAAAAAAAAAAATGTTTTTGAGGGTTAATTTGGTAAAATTTTATGTAAGAAATGAAAAAATTAGTTGGATTGAGTGTAATGCGGGCTCAAAAAGTAAAAAAGTAATGACATTTTGTGTAAATATGTAGATATTGTGAGGGTGAAATTTATAAAAGAGTTTTCTTTTTTGGGTCTGCAAGTTCCTTTGGAACGTCCCGGAAAGAAAAACTTGCAAGTTCCTTGGAGGGAAGGAGTATGCAACAAAGAATAATATTTAATTTGCATCCTTATTTTGTTCGTGCATATATAATGGGTACAACATTAATGGCTTCAATCGGGACTGCTGCTAGTGACAGTAAGATTGATCATGAAAGATATAAATACATATGGTTATTTATAATTATATTAGTGTATAAAATAGAAGTATATGGATAATAAGCACCCACGCTCCTCAGCACCTTCCCTCCTGTTTATCATCTAATTTTAGACTACTTTTATCCTCGTTTTATGATTTCTTTGACTGATTTTTTTTTATGATGTCACACTGACATGATTATAGTTTATGGTCATAAATGTACCTTGACCCTTTTCAGTGTAACCAAAACAGGACGACAGGCTGTGCTCAGTCAAACCGGTCGACATGGCAGTCCGGTCCAATTCCATATACACATTATACAAAAACAAAGAGCCAACCTATAAGGTGCTGCTGAACAAGACCCTTTTCACCATTCAAGCATTTACTTACACAAGACAAACAAATACTTTTCCAGGTGTACGGACCTTTAGAGCTTCACACCCCCATCTCATGAACCTTGTCTTGTCTGCTTCAATACCCGAATCTTCCACAACATCCATGCTAAAGCTGGTGGAATGAAAGGAAAATGGAGCTGGACAAGAAATTCGTTTTATTATCTACGGACACTAACCAATTCAACGTCGTATATAAGCCATGAGTTTGGAGGAACATTTTCCATTGCATAATCTCCATAGCTGCAACACAGATAAGAAAATCTTCAATGTATGGTTTACGCATTTAAAAAAATGATGAGAAACAGAGTTAAATAGTTTTTGTCCATTTGGAAGATCCCAACGCATACCCCATCGAAGGTGGGATAATGAGCCTTCTCTTATCACCAACACGCATACCTGAAAACCATAAGTTGATATCTAAGTTTTAATTTCATGTGGTGGGTTTTTTTTTTCTTGGGTGGGTGAGTGGGTGTTAAGTTTCAGAAGTAGCTACCATCGATACCAACATTCCATCCGTCAATAATGTTTTCATCACCTGTATATAAATAGAACGAGAGCATAAGCAAACGTATCAATAGATATCAATTTTACTATATTTTTCTGAGAATTGTAAAGAAAGAACCGGGTAGACATGGATCTGTTAAACATCAAGATACAAGAATTTGTACCTAAGCGGAACTTGAAAGCCGCTTTACCCACGGTCGACTCAAAAACATTTCCGGTCTCCTTCAACATGGCAGTGTACTGTAATTTGACCTGTTCAAGGTTTCATCTATTTGTAATAAGCAACAAGATAATGAATATATCAATCAAATATGAAAGCAGCCAACCAACTGACAATCTCCAATTAAGATGAAATAAACACACCATTTTTCCGATGGCAGCTATTTTTCCACCTGTAGGTCCATTGACCAACTCTTCAATGACCAATCCATTTGATAAGGTGAACTTTTGAAGTGGCTCAGTATTTGCATTCTGATCCTCGCATTTTGTGGCTGTTGTCTCTGGATTATTTGTCACACCCACGATCAAGCCTTTTCCACCTCGAGCTTTCTTCTGTATTTTCTTTATCTTCTTATCGTGTTGATTATCATTAGCTAGTAACTCAGATTTTGTGCTGATAATGCTGCAAGCAGAAATTTATATTATGAAATAGCAGTATAGAAACTGAGTCTTGAAAGTAATTACTGATAGACTAGCCTCTATTTAATTAATGGTCAAAGATTTGTACTGGGGGGGGAAATTGTGTCTCAGTCCCTAGTTATTGGAGGCACGTAGTTCAGAGCCTCTACAGGAAAAAATCGGCGATGTTCGGGACTGCCTCTTCCACGCCGCCCAAAAATACATTATTAAGTTAACTTTATATAGTTATATGGTTTATAATCATATATATTGAGTATATTTCATTTAGTCGATATTCAGTTTGTTATAGTACATTTTTACATCATAAAACTAGCAAAAATAGAATGAATCAAATTAATAATAGATTATTATCAAGTAATTGCAAGCATATTTTTATTTTACTCTATATTAAATTTATTGTGCCTTGTGTTAAAGAGGTGTGGCTAAGGCACCTGGGAGCCCTTTGCGTGCACCTCACCCCTACAAGTGTACTCCACTCAAACAAGCAAGAACAACTCAGGATAGTTGCTCGTTCCCCATCGATCAACTTTACATCATCTTACACTCTGAATGAGGTGTAATCACTACAACTAACTTTTCAAAATTTTGAGTTCTAGACAGAGCTATCCCATTAAAAAGGATCCTTAGTTAATTTGGGATTACGATGCAAGAGTTTTTAATAAATCTGACATGTTAACTCATTATTTTTATATATATGTGATGGGGAAATGAATGTCTGGGAAAAGGAGAACCTAAACCAAGAAGAAGCAGACAGAAACTTACCTAACAATAAAACAAAGAAAACACAGACTATTCAAGAACTAACCTATCAATCAGTTGTTTCTGATTTTCTCCATTAGCTTCTGCCAAATCCTCTGTCGTGATCTCAGCATGCGATTCTTGCATGACTTCATCCTCTTCAGGTACACTGAGACTTTTTGCCCCAATGTCTTCCATACTGGCGTCTTCAAACCTCTGTTGATCTTTATATTCTCCAGTTACTGGTTCCAGATCCTTTGTCATGCTGCCAGCATGTAGTAAACCCTGGTCAAACAAGTTCTCTTTAGGAGTATTCTGACATTTTTGGTCAAGTGCTTCTGTGAGTGTCCCTTCTAACTGAAGTTCATTTCGCCTCTTCTTTGATTTTTGGACATATACGGAGCTCAATTCTGGAGGGGTCGCCAAGCAATTTTCATTAAATTCCCTGAAGCAGTGTAACGCTAAATGAAAACTCATATATGGAGGAATTGCCAATGAAGCAGACAGGTATGCATCTTATCATTAAAGAGAGTTGAGGTTTGCCATTGAAATAGAAAATGTTAATTCAGAAAACATAAAATTCTTACAAATTAGTGGGGACCTCAACTCCATGCTCTTTATCTTCTCCGAGAACACTGTGGCCCTGCTTGTCAGTCTGAACTTTGCTCATTTTCTTGTTGTTGTTCTTCTTCTCAGAACGTTCTTTTCTTTTCTTTTCTGTTTTTTCTCTGACAATGCGCCAACAGTTCAGCAAGTGGATACATGTCAAGGGAAACAATATAAAAGTAATTGACACAATTTAGTTATAGAACATTGATAGATGATACTCAGTTACTCACTGTTCAAGGAATGGCAACTGGTCTCTCCCATCACTCACAGGCGAATTCTGGTTGATGCTGGTGTCTTCTCCATTTCTATGAATTGACATAATGATTTTTGCAAAATTCTCTATTTCTTCAGGCACTTCCTTATTTTCCTCGTTGACCTGAGTCTTTTCTACATCCAGTGATGGCATTTTCTCCCTAAACAATACATGGAGGAAAGGAAACAATCAAAATTCTTCAAATATAGGAACTGGAGGGAAATTGAAGTAAAATTATAAATGAAAGGCCAATGCAAAGTCTTCAATTGTATATGCTTTCCTTACCCTTCTTGTTCACCATTGATATTTAAATGATCAACCTTTTGCTTTGAATCACTACCATGTACCACGTCATCTTTTGCCTCAGCATCCATTTCTTCTGTTGCTTGAGCAACCTTTTCTACAGCATCAGACATGGTTGTCTTAAATACGGGTAAGGAGCCATCTTCATCTTCACACTCATGTGACTTGCCATCATTATCAGACTCGATCACTTGAACTTTCGTCTTAAATTGTTTGCCATGGCCTCTTCCCTCTTTCAACTTAGCATTATGCAGTGAGATGCCATCTATTCCTATAATAAAAGAAAGCAAACAATATGAAGCCAAATCTCATGCTGATGGCGTTATAGTAGATGATAAATCACCCCAAAATCAATGAAGTGAAAATTCTGTGACAATATGGATGGATATTGAAATATAAAAATCATTAGGTTCCTGCTATATGATGGGGCTCTCCAAAAAAATACTGTATCATTTGCATAGAAATGAAATATCCACCCACTTGCAAGAACAGATAGAACTAGCATTGTCTAAAATATACCTTTGTTTCTTAGAACAGGAGAATGTGAGGACACTTTTATCTCGTCATCATTTATAAAACTGTCCTCATACACATCATCGTCATCACTATGGTGACTAGACCCATCTGTCTGGGTGTTTTCAATATCCACGCCATATGATTCTCTATTGAGATTGAGTAAAGGATGCTGAGAAACAACACAAATAAAAAAATGTTGAAGCTATTGAGTAGACTATGAACTACAATTGTCCCAATATGGCATTTTCAGCAAATTGAGTAAATGGTCACAAAATTGCAAACAGAGTGGCATCACACTGAAATATTAAGAGAATGAAAATGCTGTACATGTAAAAGGATACGTATCACTATGAGGATTTGACTGCTGATTCTGTTGGACGTAATAACCAGTAAGGTGGACACTTTGTGGGCCAATAACTGAAAACATCACATCATCTGCCTCCTCGAATTCCAAATCTAGGCGGCATGACTCTCTTTTGTTTGGCAGCAAAGAAAAGAGCAAAACAGGGCTTCTATTACCTACATTACACTGCACAACTGTCTTTTTTGAAGCTTCACCAAATCCGAGAGTTGCCTAAACAATCAGTCACAAGAGTATCAAAATTGAACATTGTATATGCTGTAACTTCCTTCATTTTAACAATATTTCGGCAATCACGATATCCCATAAAGCATTTTAATATCTTAAATATAAGAACCTTTACAACTTTCTCAACCAAATAGAAGGCTCATTAGAATCTAATGTACATTATATCCATAACTTGTTAATAATATAACAGTGAAGCATGAAGTAAAGCAACAAACATATTCAAGAGTATTTAACATTCATTAGCTTTATATTCTATTTCAGTACATGGGAAATTCGAAGCCTTCTTCTACCCTTTTCCCAAGAATGAGTTACTGGCTTCCCAGGTTTCACTTGTACACCTGAAACACAAAAACCAATCGAATAATAAAATTCAGTAATTCACCACCCAGAAAATAAGAGCACATCAACTTAGGGCCCTTCCACTACCTCCCTCCTCACTCAACGCCACCCAAAAAAAAAAAAGATTCACCATAACACACGGAGAAGCTTCTTCAATTCTACAAACATTTTCACAAAAAAACGGATAAAATCTCAGTTAGAGATTAGAAATGTTGAATTTCCAGCGACGTTGACTATGCAAAACAATCATGAAAATTACACCCAGTTGCACATGCGCAATGGGCGGGAGAAAATGATCTTACCCCAAAAAGCCATTCCCCGGACAGAAGATTCAAAGCTTCGAACGATTGTCACAATATCTAAATCAGTATTCTCCGATTCTCCGTTAAACCCTAGAGTGAGATGGAGATTAATTTCACCCTACAAAGCTTCTCGATGGAGAATCGAGATTCTTATACCCCCCGTGGACTTCATATACCTGCTGTATCTGTATGTATAAATGCGCATATGAGATATCGCGGGAAGCATTTTCGACAATTTCAATTTCATTTGAGGAATGTTTGGTTTCCAAAGACCAAAATATATTCGAAAAAACATTTTATTGAAAAAAAAAAATCATATTAATTTTACTATAAACATTTTCTTTAGTAATAAAAACTTATGTGAATTTAAATTTACGTGAATTCAAATTTTTACTAGTATCATTGGTATATATATAAATATATTACTATTTAAATCAAATATTGTTTAAACAATGTTTAAAAATTACTCCCTTGTCCCAATCTATATTCATATTTGTATTTGTCAAGGATATCAATGTTATGAATTATTTTTAATTTAGTTAGGAGTTTAAACTTGAAAATGATTACATGTTCATCGTCTACTGTGAATGTAATAATGATATATAAATAAATTTAAGTAATCAATTTAAATAATAGGTGACTCTTGGCTTATGTGTCATTAGCAAATTGATGATAGACATATAAATTTGTGTCTACCGATAATTTTCATTCTAAACTTATTTAGTATTATAATGACCTTTATTTCAATTTGAAATTATATTTGTGATTTTTATTGTATTTTGTAAATTTTTAATTAGTGTTGTTCGATAAATATATGTACATTGCAGAAGTGTGTTATATTATGTTGTATTTATAATACAACTTTTTACTTTTGTCATTCTTTAAATTTCTTTTTGTAATGGATTGAAATGACCCGTTAATCTGTAACCTAGGTAGAACTAAACTAGACTATATTTTTACAGGCCCGATATAAATGAATCAACCTGACCTAACTCATAAACATGAGCTGGCCCAATTTACCAGCTCTAATAAAAGGCAATCGTCATCTTTCAACTGTGATGTACGTTCAAACACACAAGTGTAAGTAGCTTGATGATGACCTCTTAAATTCTCAAAACTTCTGTTGCTCCATCCCCACTTGTTTATTAAGGAACTCAATATCAGCATAAAATATTTATACACTACAGTATGATAACTTCGACGGATGTTGAGTTTCTTGGCATCGGGATCATATCAAAATCGTATATACGTATACTACGTGTGTGTGATCGATCATCTATGATTTAGGTTTTTAGATGCAGTAAGATTAGAATTAGGACGAGTTTTGTTCACATACCTGGTGATTGAGGAGGTTGCATAGAAGTCTACACAACAAATGGAGTTATAGGAAGATACATAAAAAATCCAGCATGAATACCTGAAATCATAATGCGCATTCTGATTCTGGATGATTCTCATTCAAATGGAAGTCATTGAAACACCACAGTGAGTAGAAATATTTTTATTCACCACTAATAAGTAATTAATCAAACCTTTTACGACCTACTTCTGTTATCTACGGATATAGGTACCATAAGGAAGTTCTAAAGAGGGGTATTTAATACTCCCTCCGTCCCGGAACTACTACTTTCATAGTAGTTCCGAACACGTGAATTAAAAAAAAGTAAGTATGTGAGTGTAAAATTAAATAATAAAATAAAAAAAAATGTATTTTATTGACTTCTGTGAGTGTAAAAAATTTCCTTTTTAGATGTGAAAAAAAAGTTGGGATGTCCAAATAAGGAAAGTTTGAAAATAGTTTTGGGACGGAGCTAGTATTTCATACGTAGTATTCAACGACACAACAAAGCTATTATTAAATACTCGTATCAAGTATTTCCATAAACGAACCTGTGATCAAACCGTACATCGATTGCCGGTTCAGCCAATCCAACCGGTTGGACCAACAGTATAACCGTTAAAATCATTTCGATCTATTTTCATTACTATTATATATGTTATATTAAAAAATAAATATTTTCATATAAAATATTGATAATTATAAATTATAAAAATATATAATAAAATCATAGAGAATCAAAATCAAAATACTCAAATTATAATATTAAATTCAAATCCATGACATGCTTCAAAATTCATGCATAATAAAATTTCAATTTAAAATATATAAATTGTAAAATAAATTAATTTTGAAATTGAGACGTGTTTCACGATTTAATTAATAAAAATTTAGAAAAAAATTAAAAAAAATTAAAAAGTAAAAACAAAACGGTTCAATCAGTTTTTTCTTGCTGACCATAAAAAAAGATTTTCAGGAGATAATCAGGCCGGTTGATTTTCAGGAGATAATCAGACCGGTTCAACAGGCCGATTCAACCACTTCTGAAAAACACTGCTCATATCTAGACACCACTTAGTATCAGGCTATCAGCAAATCTGGCTCAGTCGAGAGAGCATGCGGGTCTTTACTCTGACAAGATTGCAACCGATTCTCAAAATTGAGACCGAGCTTCCAGCATAAACATTCTTCCAACAGTTCATAAATAGGCATGCGAAATAGCAACTGTAAGTTCCTACTGGTAATATGAGCATCGAACCAATTATCTCAATTCAAAAAAAAAAAAAACTGTCCAGAAATCGCATAAATTTGTAGTCATTTGGATTCTAATGGATACATACCTAGTCTGAGTAATTAAAAAAATACCACATGAGAGTCCAAAATTTTCTATAATATTACCAGCTCTGCTGTTTTCTGTGTTGGAGAAAACCCAGTAAGGAGAAGAACCTGCTGTCATCTTTCAAATTTTCAACAGATCAATATTTCAACTCACATCATTGGCTCTGAAATTCACTGAAGATGATGATCACTGATGTTAAAGCCAGTCCTAGTTTTCCACCCAAAAAGCTAACAAAATATCATGATTCATACAAACCATCTGAATGCAACGGTTAAAACACATCCTCAATAACTTTCCTCAAGCAGAATCAAGTGGTGGGGCTGCCCACAGCTTCACTTTCTTGTCGGTGCTGGATGTGGCTAAAACAGCCAATTTTTTATTTTCTGCAAAGAATGGCAGAATTCACACACTTGTTAATGAAAGTAAAAAATGCTTCAGCTATGTACAGAACTACAGATTGATTTATTTTAGAAGAAAGAATGTGCATATAAAAGTAAAAGAAATAATGTGACAAGAACAGTAGCAGTCCAGAAGACAATTACCCATTGGAATGGTTGTAGGTGCCCATACCAGGTTGGTGATATCACCTGCATATAGTAGTTTACCCAAGTCAGTTGATTGAAGCAAATATGCAGCAAAGCAGTTCTATGCATGATCATAATTTATTATCGCTGGAGGTGAATGTGCACAAGAAAACAGCATTAGCAATAATTTTCGTAACGGACGGAGGTCCAGAATAAACATAACATGTCATCTATCTCCCCTAGATAAAGCATACAGAGTAAGAGTTTTACAACATCAATAATAGCCATAAGGAGTTGCAACAAGAACATCTTGAGCTAACCACACACAGACATACAGCTTTTATGTTTGTGCGTAATATTTTGAGTTTTTTCTGCTTTACTGATTATTAGATGAGATAAGATTTTTTTTTTTTTTGCATGGAGCCAACCTTTTCTCAACATGAACCCAGAGAAGATTAATCAAATGAGTTGTATATATTTGCAGATGTTCTACAAATTCCCATGACCCATATGTAAATTTTTGGAACTTCATCAACCCCGAATCAACTCCCAGTTGAATCCTCAATCAGATATAATTTGCCAGTGCCATTCTTAACTCTGATAGAAATGGAATCACTTTTATATAAATAAACAATCATACCAACTTTAGCATCCTCATTTTTCATACAGATCAGGAAAGGTACAAAATTCCACTATCCACAATAATATCATCAGGGAAAAATCTATAATGCAGCCACATGACATGACAAACAAAGAGAATATTATAATAGGCAATCCAAAAACTAGGCTTACCATCATGGGCTTTTTCAGCAGTGTCCAACACCTTTCCTGTCTCGACACACAGCCACTGCAATGTTGAACCATGAGTTGCTGCAAGTATCTTCCCATCAGGAGACAGACTGAGACGATCATAGTGTAAAGTAGTGCCATTTGCATCATGAAGTGGAATTGGGAACACCTTCAAAGTCTTTGGGTCCTCATCCATATGATATCGAACTTCATGAAACAATAAAGGGTCAGAAAAAAAAAAATCTGTACTGTAATAATTATCAGAAAAGCAAATAAGATATCAATATCATCTAGTTCTAAATTCATATGGAATGGCATGCAACAAGGCTGTAGTAATATATATATATAAAGATATCAGAGTAAATAGCCAATCTCAACAATGTAAATATATAATACTCCCTCCATCCCATAGCTATTTGCTACTACTTTACTATTTGCACAAGATTTAATGCAAGAGTCTTATTAGTATTTAAAGTGATAAATTGATGTTATAGCGGTAAGGTGATGTTTTGTGTGTGTAAACCGTAAAGTAATGACATGTGATGTAGATATTATAGTTTAGGGAGGACATAATTGTAAAGAGTAGTGTTACTTTATTGCCAAAAAATGGAAGTAGCTTGAGTATGAGACTCACCTTTTTGGCATGTAGCAACTAGCAAATAAGTAGTATAACATACAGCTATTACAAGTTTTACAAATGTAGCTGTAAAGTGCTGAATGTGGGCTATGATCTTGTGAAATTAACTGCAACTTAAGGAATACCAATTTATATCACAATGTAACTCTCAAGCTTTAGCTTCTATAATTCATTAACTAAGAAGTACTCAAGAAAAGAGCTTATGAAACTATTCATACCGTGGATATTCCATATCCTGATAGAACCATCCTTAGAGGCTGTGATGATTTGATCTGAATTCGGACTGAAGCAAAGCCATGTTACTGCACTCTGAACATCATCGTATGGAAACATATTAAAATATTAGACCAAGAAGGTGAAAGCCGATTAAACAACAGATGCACATTCACATTCATCTCAGAATATAAACTGAAAAAAAAAAGCACAATGAAAATTAATACGGAAGTAGATAGTCAATTGTTTAATACAAAAGGCACCACATCAAGATTCAACAATTAACGCAACCTGAATCAGAATCAATAGTTGAGTCCCTACAAAAATAGAACGCACTCCTGTCCAAACACATAATTCAGCTAAATATCGTCGTATTTGTCTGGATATTGAGAACATGTTTTCTTCCCAGTTTTCACTTGATAGGCAAAGATTTCAATATAGAATCATACATGAAGTATCAAGAAATAGGAAACATGGTGTTGAAATAAATCAGCAAAATGAAAAAAGAGAATATGGACACACTGTTAGGAATATAAGCCAGGGAGCCCTAACTTAACCCAAAACCATGGTCAAGAAGGTCAAGGATTGACTCCCACTTATATACCCATCCACAATTTCATGTGGATCTGATGTGGGATCGTAACAATCCACCCCCCTTAAAGCTAGACGCCACGGACAGCACACTCCGGGTGGCAACCCATATGTCAAGGTCCACTTCCCAGGTGGAAACCCCCCTTGGGCCCACATCCGGGGTGGCAACCCCTGGACCCACCATCGGGTAGCCCCATTCCGCAGCCCGCCCGAACTTTTTCCCACAGACGGCGCCAATTGTTAGGAATATAAGCTAGAGAACCCTAACTTAACCCAAAATCATGGTTAAAGGTCAAGGATTGACTCCCACTTATATACCCATCCACAATTTCTTGTGGATCTGATGTGGGATCATAACACACACACAAAAATATCCTCAACAAATTATGAACTTGTGCTGCGACCTACCCAACCAAACTATGTATTAGTGCTCAAAAAATATAAAGACTAATGAGTGAAGCTTTGATGATAATGTATATATGAAGTTAAAATTGTTGGTTGCAACTTGCAACACTAAGTCAGAATTCGATGCAACCCATAAAACTTCAAAAGGGAAGTAAAATGTCTCAAATAAATTAGTAAAGGTGGGGACTACGACAATCACATAAAGATTATATAAATTCATGCAAACCACAACCTTGTGACCTTTGAGCTGCATAACATTCAAAATTTCCTTCACTGAGCCATCTTTTGAATACACAATTTCCCAAACCTGGAAAAGTAAAGCCAACAGAGAATCAATATTCGCAATTTAAACTATGAACTAACAAAATGAACAAATAAAATATACTACCAGCTAGCAGACCAAATTTTCGAAGCAGCTTCATAATACATTCAGAATATGAAGGTACCTATCCTAACAAAAAGGTTCCAAATATTTTTTCCGTCCCTTACAATTCAATAAAGTTGCAATCAAGTCCTCAGTGTTTAATTCGGCAACATAATCACTGCATGGTATTCATATATAATGGTTTAAGCCATTATTATCCTAAAGGGCATGCCTATATTAGTGTATGCATCAATTTCTATTATATGAGAGGTTTTTCAACTCCGAATAATTATCCATCAAAGTCCAAGCATATTGCCAAAAGGATATGACTATTCATGACGTATGTGGCATCTCGAACAGCATGCAGCAATTATCTACAAGTTTCATGAGGAGAGACATTGGATATTTGGATCCTACAAGTGAACGTGGATCTCCATCATATTGGGTGTCAACAAGAATGTCTAATTTATAAGGTATTGTACCACAATTTCGCAAGAACTTGATCCAGATATAACGAGATATATATTACCAACAAAAAAGGAGAGATGGAAATAGAATTATTGAAAAAGAAATACCACCTTCACATCGGCAGTAAAAGCAGCTGCTGCAACGAAACGGCCATTGGGAGATATGGTGGCCATTGTATTTTTCAGCTGATTTGTGTCGACATTACCCAACGTTTTCCCAGTTATTCCATGCCAGAGTTTAATATCAGTGCCTAACAAAAAACATAAAAAGAAAATGGAAAGAGTGAGATTTATCTCTCTGCAGATTTTTCTCGTCTACCCAACTTCAAAATTTCTAAATAACAAGGGGAAAAGGATATCCGAAGAATAGTTGACCGTTACAAAGCTTAGTGTAAAGCAAAAACAATCTGGTAATAGCTGTAGATAACAAGACACACATCACACATGTCCTAAGACCAACTTTACTAGACAGTAGATCTGTCAGATAAAGGTAGAGAGAATATCTTGTATTGCTTGCTATGAGCTAATTAAGAAATTCTGAACCTAAGATATGCTGAATATGTTTTTCCTTAATTCTCCACAAATTTAAATGCTAGTCCTCCGTCCTGCCTGAAACTAATTCCACAATTGCCTTATTTGGTCGTCTGACAACTACTTTCACACTCTTAAAAAGGAAATAACATACACTCACAAAGTCAACAAATTAGACTTCTTTATTTTATTATTTAACCTCACAATCACATACTCTTTTTTTCTTAAAATAATATGTCAAATGAAAGAAGAAGAGTGGTAAAGTTCCAAAAGAAAAGCACCGATGGCAAGACAAGCTACAGAACTCACCAGTTCTAACACTTCACTAATTTATCAAGTAACTAAATTTTTCATGCAAGCTAAAATTTATTTAAAAATAAAATGTCGACACCATATTCATGAGGAGCTAACACTAAATGGATACAAATTCACAAGCTTAATACAGAGTAAATAACCATAACATTAAATTATCATGGAAAGTAAAGAGCTGTGAAGTGCCTTTACAAAGATATGAATGATAGTAGCATAGGAGAAATGTGATGATATTAAATTTTTACGCAAAGCCGCAAACTCATTGTTTAAAAGAGAATACATCAGCGATCAGACAGTACCTTCTGAACATGACAAAATAATTGTACTTCCATCAGCACTACCAAAAGTTGCCTCAGTCCCGACCAAAGTTATGATGGCTTTCTTGTCATGGACTTTATGATTTTCCCACTTGATTTCAGGGAGAGGGAGCTTGCTTGGTTGCTTTTGCTCTCCAGTTGTTTTGGGTTTTTCTTCACCATACATGTATAGAGACGATCCTGAGAGTGCTTGGGAAGCCACTACAACAGACGACGCATCACCAGCGAAAACAACTGCTGTCGGATGGCCTCCAGCAGGCAAGTTAATCCTCAGAAACCTAATATAATATAATTAACATAATTAGAACAGGTTAAAATTATACAATAGCACCAATTCAACAGAAGTGGAAAACCGAAAACAGAAATTAGAGATTTGTATTACTTGAAACTTTTGCTTGACACATCATCCAGCCGGAAAACCCTGGCAACTCCATCTCCACAAGCTGTATATAGAATTCAGAATTAGCAAACAAACAATAAGTCCACAATTTCAAAGTTGATGCGGCTGAGCCATTAATGTTTAAACTATAAAACACCACATCTGAAATATGAGTTTTCCTATTTGTTCAAAGAACATGATAACAGTTAATAAAAAAACGGAAAAAAAAAAACTGGATTAGCAAATACAGTAAAAAGATCCTAAAAGGCTATCCGGCATTCACCAATAATGCACTGCCTGTTGGATTAAAAGGTAACCACTTAGCTTTGATGAGAGAGAGCCATATTACAAAAGTATGAAAGAATTCATTTCTTTTTTAGACTGAAAAAGGAAAAATTACGGCACATAAGACAGGATAATTATTGAAAACCAGCTACGCCAACACGTGGCGTGACTCCAGGTAAATCTATCAAATGGTCTGACAAATTAGTCTTACACATATGCTTGCATATATTATGTAAAGTGTATTAGAACTTGTAGACTCAAATAAATAGAAGCAGCTAGAGTTGATGATCCTCAAAAAAGAAATATTATCCCGGGTACGATAAATAAATGCATTTTTTGCAATGTGAAGGAGGAAACGGTCAGCCACATATTCTTTGAATGTGATTTCTCATACAAAATTTGGATGAAGTGTTGTGATTGGGTGGGGGTTAGGACTACATTATCGTCTAAGCCCACCACAATCTTCTTCACTTTGCCAACTTATTTTGTGTGAGAAATGGTAAATGGATTCTTGGAGGCATATGGGAATGCTTGCTGTGGTTACTTTGGAAAGCTAGGAATAAAATGATTTATGAGAATAAGCGGACTTCTGAGGAGGAAATCATCTTGGAGCTTAAAAGTAGAATTTGGAGTTGGGTCCGAATAGGATCAACGAATACTAATTATATTGGGTTTAGTGAATGGTCTAGGAGTATACAATGTTTTATTTGAGATCAGATATGTATACTGGAATGCTCGAGAAATGTTTGTAACTTGTGAGGAAGGGTATTTCTGATGCACTATTTCTTTGAAAAAGGAATAAAATTACACTTTTGCTGATAAAAAAAAAAATACGTCAGTCTGGAAAAAACAGAAACAACAGAATTTGCTAATAGAGAAATATATCAAAATCATAAATCCTCAATAATACACTTTGAAGTGATAAAAACCTCAGGAGAAACGAGATATACACATTCCCAATTTTTACAGGATTACACATGATAATTACAAGCCAAAAGAAAGGAAAAAAAAAAAAAAAAAGAAGCAGCAAAACAAAACGTCTCCACATGCTACACCACAGTATATCTCGAAACAAAATAAATATACAAATAAATGCGATCAGTTACCAGTTGCCAAGCTACGTGCATCAGGCGAAAAACAGAGACCAGTAACGGCATCGCCGTGCCCTTTCAAAGTATTCAAATCCAAATGATGATGCTTCTTATGAACATCCTACATTTCAAAAAATAACGCAATGGGAGATCAAATTTAACTAAAGTCCTTATACAAACAATGAATTTAAACCAGTAATCAAAACAGAACAATCATTTGTACTTTATCGCTCGCTTGCGCATGAGAGTGAGATTTGTGCTGGGGCTTCTTTCCAGCCGAGGGCTTCGCAGTAGGCTTCGAGCTCGGGTTAAGGGTTACGGGTTTGGTGATGGACTGAATTTCTGATTTTCTCTTCCTGAAATAGGTGCCGAATACTACGAATGCGATCAGAGCTCCGATGATCACCGAGAATGCGACAATCGGGAGAACTGCATCCATTTCCGATAATTATTAGGTTAAATTTCCCTAAATAGAGTGAATTATGCTCTACACGTTTAGAGATTTTACTACGAAATAGGGAATAGAAGCTTCTGCAATCCTCTTTAATGGAGAGAGCAATGGCGTCGAGCGGAGTCGTGTAGGAATGAATGAACGCATGAAACTCTCTCTCGAGGTTTTCACTCTCCAGTATAGTCCAATTTCAGCGATAATCGCATTTCTTTAACAACGATTTCTTGGAATTTACTCTGCTGTCCTCGAGAAATGACTAAATGTTTTATTGGGCTATCATAATGGGCTGGATTCTATTACTGGGCCGAATATTAATCCAGTGCAGGCCCGGACCTTTTTTAACCTAAGCCCATACCTTGTTTTAATGGGCCGTACCGTGGAATGAATTCGAATAATTTTTTTGAGAATTAATGTGATTTAATTATATCATCATTCATCAAGAAAAGAACTTAAAATTCAAAATAAAATGGTTATGTGCGAAATAGGAACCCATAGATGTACACTTTTTTACCTTTATATAATTGTATTAAGAGAAAGTCAAATAATGATGGTTGCACCGATAAAAATAACAGTGTATACGTCGAAATATATCATATCACCTATATATAATACCGGCATTCTTTTGGCTGGTGTTTTGATTTCGTGAAATCGGAATAAAGAATTTGTTCAGAGCAAAATATGAAAATTGAGATATTAAAGAACTTTAGAATTACATATTATCCCTACTTAATAAACTAGGAACAACTAAACCTCATAACTACTTATGGGACATAAACTCCAACCACTTCTGATGAGTATTAAACTAAGAAATCCCAGCTCTCTCTAATTTCTAGGATGTAAGAAGAGAATCAAAGTCTTGGTAAGCCTATGAGCATAAACTATGAGAATAAAAAAAAATAGAGATCATATAGAGGGAGGAATCAAGTAGTCCCTGTAATTTAAGGGCAGTTTCACTTCCAGGATGGATTTCCATGACCACTTTTGGCTTCTTCAAGAGAAATGTGTGCATCCATCCATTCATGTCCTATAATCCATTCAGAAACCGCTGAATCGAATTTTCGCCCTGTCGCAGATATGTTAAGAAAATTCAATGTTAATATAGACGATCGTGAATAAACAATAGATACAGAAAATTCAGTTTGAATTTCCATATGAATTGGGACAGACCTGCTGTTCTTTGTCAAGAGTGTCTCCGTACAAAACTTCGAACTACATCGTTTAAAGCTCCTTTTGTGACAACAGCTTAAGTTTCTGCCAAACGACATTACACAATGAGCAGAGACCTAAATAAAACTCCATCATTTCAAGATTATTGATCATAATCTAACCAAGTCCAACGTTATTAATCCTATGTTACATATTCAAGTTGACAAACACTTGTATGAGATGGATTTTTCTTCACATATAAAGTACATGATATGTGGTTTAAGACCCTATCCTAATAATGTTTTAAGGTCTAACTACGTAAGTGGAGCTCCATCTCATGCACGAGACTGTCTCACACAATACCCTCTCATTCAAATTAGGGCCGGATTATAATACAACAGTTGATATTTACAACCATTTAAACTGCAACGAAATTAGAGTTAACACCTTGATAAACTTTGAGGAAAGAAAGAAGAAGATTAAATGAAGTACGAGGATGTAATATTTGCATACCGTAATATATTGAGGTGGGTCATCAAGACTAGTTGTACCAAGGACTACTTCCCTCCTTAGTTTTGCTGTAAGTTTATGGCAAACCCGGAGCTGAGCACAGAACCAAAAAAACTCAGTCATGTTATGTGCACAATTAAAGTAGAAAACTGAAAAAGGAAAAGAAACAGAATTTTTACCTCAGATCTGGTTGCCCCACCAACCACGAATACAAAAATACGCTGTCCCATCCTCTTATAATCACTAGAGGCATTTCTCAAGACTGAATCACTGGAAAACCGTAGCAAAAATGTCTTATACTAATATAAAGTCCAAAATGCAATCCTGATCTATGAGACCGTGTCAATGCAAACAAAACAAGGAAATGTATATTTTCATGGTCTCATATAGGAAGGTTCAAAGTTACCTAGAATATCCATCATCAGAAGCGCGAGATTTGGCCCACGTGGCAGTTCGTCTGGATCGCATTGAATGTGGAGCAGTAGTTGGGCCCGCTTTAGCTGATGCCGCCTGTGAGGCTTTGCTACTCCCGTTGCTAGAAGGAGTAGTGGCACTAGTATTCATGCATTGGTACTCATCTTTTGGCAAATCTCTTTTGCCCAGCTGTTCAATTAGCTCCTGCAAAATACTCCCATTTGAATCATGAAAGTATAATCTACCTATCTTATATGAGATGCTAATGCTTTTGCTGCTTAGGCTCAAGAAACATATGCATATAATCATAGGCCAAACCTCAAGCTTGGGATAAAACCGAAATAGTGCCCATGTCTCCTCTTCATCTCCTGTCCGATCTTTTCTGTCTGCATGCTTTTTCTGATAAACAAAACATTAGCAATATTCATATCTCAATTCTATGCAAATGCGTTGATTTCTGAAAGATTCAGAGTAGTATAAATATTTACCTTAGCTGAATCAAACTTAAGTGAGAAAGTCCCCTGCGAAGTCTTTCTGGAATCTGCTGCCTCAAGCAATTTCATATTTTTCACAGTTTTCATGTCTGCAGGCGATAACTTTGCCAACTGAAGAAGCATCAGAAATATCCCCATAACATTTCAGCCAGATGAGATTTATGCATATATATATAGTGCTCATATATATGAAGAAAATCGCACAAGTTGACCTTTTCATATTATACTCCCTCGGTTCCACAATTGTTTATACGCTTTCCTTATTCGTCCGCCCCACAATTATTTGCATACCCGAAATAGAATATTCTTGTAAACTCCATCTTCACATTACATACAATCTAACCAATTTTTTCACTTTTTAAACCCCCTCAAAACTCCACTCATTACAAATTTTCTTAAAATGTGTGTCTACTTAATGGTGCAAACACTTGTGGGACGGAGGGAGTAACTTTTTTTAAAAAAAATAATTGGCTAAAATATCTATATTACCCAAAAGCAACTATAGAAATCCTTCTAAAAAGTCAGTGATCTACATTGGAAAAATCAGATCGGTTTATGCAGTTTTTCTTATATTCGCATATAAACCTTAATGATATTTAGACCGATCAAGAGGCTTTGCAAATATACATGGATAACTCTGCATAATAGACCGTTACATTTCATAGAGAATATTGTTCCATAAGCTATAAGTCCAGGGAACAAACCTATAAGAAAAAGGCCGTAGAAACATCGACGGTATATGTTCATTCCATGGAACTAAAATAGAAAACACAAACATACACAACTCCCTTTCTTTATCATAATTATATTCAGTATAACGTTAGTGTATGTTGTTATAACAACGTATTACAGGTGCCAAGTTTCAGAATCCCTAATTTTCTTTATGTTTTACTAATGTGATTTTTCAGAAAGACTAAAATCATCAACTTAGGAGACATGGAAGCATAGAGGTATTAGTGTTCGTATGCCATATGCAAATATTCAATACATGCACTGACTAAAGTGAGAAGAAAGAACAGAAACCTGCATGAGCTTTAATGCTTTGTCACCCTCAAACTTTTCTGGATAGACACAACCATAAATCAACAAAAGCCGCAATTTATTCTCCGAACTTGCATCCTGAAGAATAAAGACATGATTACCATGACAGGAAAATATAGGCTGAATCCAGCCTCAAAGAGCTATTGTTCATTCTGGCAATAACATATTACCGGCTTCGATCTCAAGAAGGTGATGACTTCCTTTGTTCCTGCATCACCAAATACAAGATCTTGCTCCAGCTGTCCAAGGTCCCGTAGATCCATATCTCTGATAATTGTATTGAGTCTCCCAGCAATCTGATGGAAAAAAAATGCATAAGATCAGCAAGTTCTTAGCAAGTATATGGTTTTTCTCTTCATAATCTTTATCAGAAGTCTTCATTTATTTGGCCATATTAGTTGCATATTTTACTTGTCTGCAAGAAATGAAAAAAAAAAAAAAAGAGCTCTAACATTCTACAACAAGATGTATGCAAATTCATAAGTAAATTGGTACAGGGTTAACGTGTCTCTCAGGGTCACATGATAGATATTATAGAAAAGAGTAAATGTAATGATTTTCATCAGTTTGAGTTGATAAACAACCGCAACATGAGTAGAGAGCCTATCCATCTGCTCATTATACTGTGGCAAAGCTTGAACCATCTTCTGCAGGTCTCTTGTAGACAACTCACCACCATCTCTACATGAAAGCATTATATGAACGTTAGAGATTGACATAATCAGAAATAACTGCATGAAACGACTTGGATATAGATGATAATAAAAAGCGCATGAATGTCAGAGATTGACAGGCCACAGCAATAATTATATGAAAGATATCTTAGTTATAATTCACCAACCTCTGTTGTAATTGAGCTGCTTTGTTTTTGGAAACAAAGTTTGTCATCTTCTCGTGTAACCGTTCACTAGCCTAAAATTTTGTATTGAGAACATAAAGATGGAAAATATTAGTGATTGAAAGACCATCTCATTTGACAATTACAAGTAACTGTTAAGAAAAGAATAAATATATATGAATGAGAAAAAAAACCTCTGCTATGTGAGTATGCCTAAGCTCAAGCCAGACAGGATCATGATCTTCCAAAAGCACTTCCTTTTTTTCAGGCTCGCCGCCTGATTTGCTAGGAACCTTATATCCATTATATACCATCAGAAAAGTTCTCAGCTCCAGTGAAGTATCAGACAAAGAACATTTACCTCATGTACATATTTATTTCCATCCAGCTCGAGCAGATCATGACACATAGCATCATACGTCCATTCATGAATGAAGGGAGCAATCTGAAACAAAATTTATCAAAATTCAGTGAGGAATTAAAAAATTAAAAGAAGATTTGTTCAATTAAATTATTAGATAGACTAAATGAGACCTGGTCAACTGATCTGTCCACTATAAGTAATTCACAAGTTTCTGCCGACGGGAAGTTGGCAATGGAAGTTCTATAAGCTGTAATGCTGTTCCATACTGCACCAGCAAGCTTCATGGGGATTAAATCCCGATCGGTGGAATCACCTCCCTTGGGAGCTCTATACCTCACAAAAGGAAATTCCTGAAATTGAAAATTGTACATATAGGCAAGAAACTGATAAGAAATGATACATCCCATAATTGTGCCAGATTTTACATATCTAAATCTGGAAATCCGAAGGAAAAATAACCATATGCTGCATCTGGATAATGATTAATCTTTTTCGACCAACTAGACACAAACATTTTAAGGTTTCTTTCATCAGTATATAGATCATGACATTTGTATTCCATATCATTTGAAAATTATCTCCGTTAACTGTTAACACTTGCTGCTGCAATGATATAATTAAAAAGGTCAACAAGAACAAATTTGGATTAACACTCTATCTATTCTTTAATGCAAGGGTAGATGAGGTAACAAAGATGATTTTGTTGATACCTTTAACGAAGCAAAAACAGTTGCGATTCTCATGGCCATTAAATTTAAACACCCATCAGATACACGAGGATTTTCAGCACTATCTCCAAAGAGTTCTTCAAGTGCACTTTCTTGATCAGTTATGAATGCCTGGCATTAGAATTGCCTCAATAATATAGTCGAAAACTGAACCTATTTTGTTCTTTGCCTAATGAACATAATTGAAATAAATAAGGCAAGATATCTTTAGAGTTACCTGACTATCTATGCAGAAGTACTCCAAATTCACCTGGAATATAAATATACCAAAGATCAATAGATCACAACAAGAATTTGCTAGATGTTATCGCAATAATTTCAAATTATTTACTGTGAAAAGCAGGCATAAGGTCTTACCTCTCTTAATGCACCAATACGTGGTAAAACACTCATATCATTCTTGATACGAGCTATAAGGTCTTTTGGTACAGGCGAACTGAAATAAACATATGCTCTATATGAAGGCAAGAAGGGAAGCTGTCAGACTTCACACAACAATATAGGCAACAGAAAATATTTTGGGGATACAAAAACATACTTCCTGTATAATGGTTCTCTTCCTGACATGTCAGACAAGAACATGACAAGGCTGGCAAAGACAGAAAAAGTGATAATCAGCCCTATATTCTTACTACTCATCCTGGTAAAAATTGCTCTACTAGAACAGTCAATATTATTGAAATGATCTAGGTACCTATCATGAGGTAAATGTGTATTCCAAATGCTATATTCAAGGAACATGAACATGGAGAGAGAGAAACAAAATGAAATAAAAACTGCTGAACAAGCATTCTCTAATGTAATTAATATGATTAGCACATGTATTATCTAGTTACAACTTGTTTTTCCTTCAATGATATTACATCCTGAAATATATAAAAAGTAATGAAGATAGACAATACTTTTCCTTGGAAGGTTGAATGAAATATATTGCATCCATTGAAGGCAGAGGCTCTCTCCTTCTAAACAGGTCTTCCACCACTGCAGAAAATGAAAATAATATAATAAAAATTATAATGGTAATAACTCATTTGAAGCACCTGAAACAGTGCTGTTGAATACCTAATTATATGGTATGACTTAATTACAGCGCCTCTAACCCTAATAAACAAAGACTGGGTGAATAGCTCTAAAGGCCTCCGCAAAAAAATCAAGAGCATGTCATCTACTGTTCAATCCAAAACACGCTTTGTTTTTTTTTTTTTTTTTTTTTTTTTTTTTTTTGGGGTGGGGGTTTGGGGGTTCGCAAGTTTCTTGTGGTCAAGTCTCTATATTTTTAAATGTGAGGATCCCCATTGGTGTTATACATCAAAGGTAGTAAAAACAAGTTAATTTGATAAAAGCAACATATCTGCTGATATAAACATAATTTACACGCTTACACGAGACTCCTTGGTCTGTGATATCGGCCATTTTGCATGAATGTGACATCACTTTTACTGTAACTTTGTCCATGATGAGCACCTGTATATAATCATGTACCATTATAGGACTATATTACATAATCTCGTGAGGAGTTACTATTAAGTGCTTTCAACCGATTCTAGAGTAAAGCTGATTTTGATTCAAAATTTACAGACATTCAATAAAGGAATCAATATTTCCATCTATCCAAAACATGTATTGAATACCAAGCCCCATTTCTTCTCATCCCCACCCCCCAACCAATAGAAAACTTGGAAATCTTCATGCAACAAACATGTAGTTCTATACACCTTTAATCATAAAAAATATCAAAGTGACAAAGCTACACATTAACTTTTAAAAGCATATTTTCTTACTTGTTAAACTAAAATTGCCTGTAAAATTTACTTATTTGCTGACAGAGGTTATATTGATGTAGGATCAATGAAAGATTATATGCAGCATGAGTGCATAAGGCCCAATAATTTCTATTTCAGTACATTACCCTTTAGAGTAAAACTATACAAATTCAAAACAGTTATATGTAACCTTAATACTAGCTCATAAACTTTAATTTTTCTGATTATATTGGTCTGAGTTTTAAGTATGGTTGAAGAAACTAATAATATGAATATAATGAGTTATTACAGTCCTTTGTATACAAATATCTCACTGCGCAAAATTGATAAAGGCTATTAAAACAAGAACTAACTCTGAATAGAGTAAATAATGAAAAACAGAATCCCAAGGTAATAAAGTCTATCAGGTTTTCATCAAATAACAGTAGTATGCAGTGAGATAAAATACCTTCCATGACGATCTTGAATCTGCCGGTTTGGAACTCTGTAGCATTTCAAACAATAATCCTGAAACAAAATTCCGCCAAATTAGTCAATTTTCATACTACACTCTCATGTAATCTGAAGCCAGTATTCACCATGCACATGGTAACACTAACATAGAGATTGGTGTAGTTTGTAGTAAACTGTAAAATTGGCAAATAACATTACATTAATCTAGAGTTTGCCCAGATATTCATGTCTTTTCTTATCATGACGTAAAAATATGATCGCGCTGCTTTTAGTTAAAATGGATCCTTTTGAAATCCAAAAACTGAGAAAATACAAATACAATTTAACAGTCACTGGTCGTTCAGAGTATTAACTCCCCCAAAATACCCATTTCTGGTCGGCAAAAACTCATCTCTTCTCACGAGGGACAAGTGAACGAACCTAGGGTTTTTTATTTATTTCTTCCAATATATGATGCTAAGATGCTACTTAGATCTCTCAACTGATCTCTTCTTTGAAACATCAGTAATAAATTCTCACACCGGAACTACTCTTTGAAATTACAGATATATCACCAGAGGAAAAGCGCCGAGAGGGAAAATAAAGCGATATAACATCATCATAACCTAACACACACAAATGCAATCAAATTGATCGGAGCTTACGATCGCGGCTGACTTGGCGCAGTGTCTTGTACTCTCCGCCGTGGGAGGAGGTCTCCGAATCCGATAATGACATTTTCCGGCGCCAGAATTTGATAAACGTTCCAACGAAATTGTTATAAGGAAAAAGGGTAAGTGATTGAGAAAGAGAGAGAGGGGAAAGGAGTTGGAAGTGGCGGTGAGTTTTTGAAGGAAGATGGTCGTTATACTTGTGGGGGCGCATAATTTGCGCCAACGTACACTGCAATTTACATTTCGTTTTCCTCCACAGTATTATGTCATATTTCAGTTCACACCACTCCAAATTATCCATATTTCATTAGTTTCCCCTAAAATTTATATAATTACTTGTAAATTCCAAAGCTTTAGCATGTATATATATCCTTCTATTATGATAGGTAAATAAGACATTGGCAACATCTATGTTGTATAAGTGTGGAGGCGATGTGATACGGGTAAAGAGATTTGAATTTTTAGAAAAATTTGAGTATGATTCGTCAAGAATATATCTACGTATTTATATATATAACAGCTAAAATATTTATATATGTTTTTTAAAATATTGTATATTAAATATATAAAAATGCATATTTTCTCTGATAAAATTTAGGTATGTTGAATGATTTAATATAATTAAGTAATCAAATATTAATCAAGCTTCATTAGTCCATTACAAATATAATATTAGTAAATTTTATCTAAATTAAGTATCATATTGTTAATTTAAATTAAACAAAATAATCAAAATTAATTGGAAAGTGATATTTAATAATTATTCGCGTATCAAATTTATTGAATTCGTCACGTGGAGAATCAGATACACATTTCAAAAGTACACCCTATTTAGAGGGCGGGTGCAATCAAATAATGCATTATGATAATTTTAGAAGAATTTGTGAACGTAGAGCAACAACACCCTGTAATCAAGAGCTTTCTTTCATTTTAAATTATATGGTTTGTTATCTAAAATGTTGAGAGAAATATGTGTTCTTAAATGAACTTAGGACTACGATAAATAATTATATATATAAAAAGAAATCAAGAGAATAAATTGATAGAAAATGAAAATTACTCGGGGATGACATTTAGAATGAGTTATTTATTAAAGGTACTTTACATATTGGTTTAAAATAATTACTATATTTACAAATTGGTTCAAAATATTTGTACGAAAACATTAATTTTTTTTTTTGCACGGAAGTGTTTTTTTTTTTTTGCACGGAATTGATATACTCCCTCCGTCCATGAAAATTAGTCTACGTTGCCTTAAATAGTCGTCCACAATAAATAGTCTACCTACCCAAAATAGAAAATTTTCAATCATTATTTTTATTTTTTTATACACATATACTCACTTTTACACATCACATCAAATACTTTATTAATAATTAACACTTCTTTATACTAATACACTCACTTTTATACATCAACATCAATTTTTTCTTAATAATCGTGCACAACTAAGGTAGACTAAATATCATGGACGGAGGGAGTATAATTTATGTCAATTTGTTGAATTATTTTATACTTTAAATTAATTTACAAATAAACACGTAAATATAGTAATATACTGAAATGAAATAAAGACAGGCAACATCCCATCAACTTATGTTTAGATAGATGACATCCCCAACAATTTATGGTATCACCGCAACCTAATTGTCACCTGACAATATGTTAACCTAAATAATCTGCATACATTTATTTAACAAATCATGCTAATAAGTCTATGCATGCATACTTTGATTTATTATTATGACTAAATAAATACATAATAATCATGCTAATCTTATACTAATAAGTCCGTACATACATTTATTCATGATTATGAATAAATAACTAATAACTAAATCATGCTAACCTATACTAATAAGTCTATTACATACATTTAATTATGGTTATGAATAAAAAAATGGCCAAATCATGCTAATAAGTCCATACATTTATTTATGAATATGAATAGAAAAACTACTAACCAAATCATGCTAACATTTTTTTTTTTGTAACACCAAGCAATAACCAAATCCAACCTACAACATTTTGTAACACGAAAGAATAATCGTCAACGGATCCTCTCAATTTTTTTAGTATAAATTTATGTGAATTCCGAAGAGATAGACACAAAATTAAAATAATTAATAAAAATACATATTTATGGGATTTATGATAATAACCTCACTCCAATATATTGTGTCTATCTCTTTCCTAAGTTAAGGAAAAATTTACACAAATAAATAGAGAGAATCCAGATTCACGAATAACCAATGTAAAACTCTCATAACACGAGATTAGTAATTTTTAATCCACTATAACTTAAAATGCATTAATTTATTAATTAAGAAATATTGCTTTTAACAAATGACAAAATTTAATATAAAGTAAAAATACTTTTGTTAAAAACAACTTCCCACTTTTTCTTAAAAATATTACTCCTTCTGTCCACCAAATTATTTCTCACTTTTCTTTCTTATTTGTCCACGAGACTTTTTCTCATTTTCTTATTTGAAACAACACATACCCACATTAAAAGTTTAGGCCCCACAATACTCTCACTTTTCTCTTACTTATATATCATTTCAGTATAATATTAATTTTTATTAAATTCCGTGACAACTATGAAATGAGAAAAAATTTCATGGACGCACGGAGTATCACATTTCATCATACTTCTATCACTTTTTTTATTTGGTCAATCTCACATTTTATTACTCACTTTTTTAATTTGATCAATTTCATTTTTTTTCTTTTTAATGTGGCTATTCTATGGCACTTGTTATTCAATTACTTGAGGGATTTATTAAAGTTGTGTTTCAAGCGAGATTTTAAACACATTTAAAATATTTACTTTCTCTTATCCACCCTCCTTTTTTTTTTTTTTAGTACAGGATATCGGGCAAATAAAAGAGAGATAGCATTTAGGTCTATCACCAGATAGTCTCTCACTTAATGTTAGTTACTTTTTTCTCCTCTATTCCTGATAAAATGTTTAGCCACTTTCTTTACCAACTAGTTCGGCATTAACAACATTCAGACTGTTTTACTCACTCGCTCACTTGCTTAAGTTCACTATGTTTGCCGTTAGAAAAGATACAATTTTCCTCACTTATTATGTCGTAAGTGATAACTGAATCTCGGTCAAATTTTTTTTTTTTATCGGTAAATGTTAGTTGTTAGTGGTTAGAAGTTAGTTCACCAAGTCTCCATACACTCATATCTCCAAGCCAACCTTATATCTCCCTCCTATTCGTTCCCAAAGGGAATCGAACCCGGATCATTCACTCAAGTGTTGTTGCTGCTAGTAGCAATGAAGAAAGACACCGACACGAGATAAGAAGATAGTGATTACTAGAAATGAAGGTGAATTAAAATCCTAAGCTCCCAACCCTAGCGTAGTTGCCCATATACTCGCTATAAGATAACTACATGCTGACCATACTAGAATAGCTCCATACTGATAAGCTGGTGCATTGACAAATATTTATTAAATTTCATTCCTTTGCTAAAGAATTTATATGTCACTTGTTCAATCCACCTGCCAAGAGGTGAATAAGGGCAAAGAGGGGCCCTCACCTTATCGTTATCTAAAGATAATTCTTCAATCTTCATATTGCATTTCTGTTGTGGGCTAAGGTATACTATAAGATCAACAGCTCAGAAGCAACAATCTATGCTCATCACTCTATTCCCTTTAAAAATAATCAGAGTACTTGTATTTTTTGAACTACCGTGCAAAAAAAAATAAAAAATAATACGGTTCAAATTTTTTGAACTAATTTGTTAATATAAGTGACTTTTGAACCAATATTTAAGTAACTCATTTATTTATTATTATGACTAAATAAATACATAATAATCATGCTAATCTTATACTAATAAGTCCGTACATACGTTTATTTATGAGAACGACTGAATAATTAATAACCAAATCATGCTAATCTGCACTAATAACTCCATACATACATTTATTCATGATTATGAATAAATAACTAATAACTAAATCATGCTAACCTACACTAATAAGCCTATGACTAAGTCTCTTGTGCATTAACTGCACCGTGTAACTCAAGTGTATTTTAAAAAAAATACATCATTTATTATTGAAAAGTTGCACAAATTATTACTAAAAAGTTACACAATTAAAGCACATTTTTCAGTAATAATATGTGTGATTTTTCAGTTGTATTTTGTATAACTTTCTAAAAATAAAATTGAGTTGCATGGTGCACTTGGTGCATACATGACTAAGACTAAGTCTATACATACATTTATTTATGATTATAACTTATAAATAAATAAAAAATAGCCAAATCATGCAAATAAGTCCATACATTTATTTATGAATATGAATAGAAAAACTACTAACCAAATCATGCTAACATTTTTTTTTGTAACACCAAGCAATAACCAAATCCAACCTACAACATTTTGTAACACGAACGAATAACCTATGTAAAATTCTCTTAACACGAGATTAGTAATTTTTAATCCACTATAACTTAAAATGCATTAATTTTTTTTTTTAACCAGGTGGGCTAGTTCACCTGGTCACCGGACTCCTCACTTGTGAGGGTGGCTTGGGTTCGATTTCCTTTGAGAACGAATTAAAGGAAATTTAGAATGGGGTTAAAAAAAAAATGTTGCTTTTAACAAATGATCTCACTTTCCTTTTTTCTTGTTCACAAAATTTTTTCTCATTTCTTTATTTGGAAACAACACATACTCACATTAAAAGTTTGAGCCCCACAATACTCTCACTTTTCCCTTACTTATCTATCATTTCAATATAATACTACTTTTTATTAAATATTGTGCCAACTATGAAATGGGAAAAAATTTTATGGACGGAAGGAGTATCACATTTCATTATAATTCTATCACTTTTTTTATTTGGTCAATCTCATATGTTATTACTAACTTTTTTAATTTGATCAGTTTCATTTTTTTTTCTTTTTAATGTGGCTACTCTGTGGTACTTGTTATTCAAATACTTGCAGGATTTATTAAAGTTGCGTTTCAAGCAGGATTTTAATCATATTTAAAATATTTACTTTCTCTCTATCCATCCCTCCTTTTCTAAGAGTACGGGATAGCGGGCAAATAAAAGAGAGATAACATTTAGGTCTATCACATGATAGTCTCTCACTTTTTGTTAGCTACTTTTTTCTCCTCTATTTCTGATAAAATGTTTAGCTACTTTCTTTACCAACTAGTTCGGCAGTAACAAATTTTAGACTGTTTTACTCACTCGCTCACTTGCTTAAGTTCACTATGTTTACCGTTAGAAAATATACAACTTTCCTCACTTATTATGTCATAAATTTTAACTGAATCCCGTGTTAATCGCCTTCAACTGTGGTTGCTGCTTGTAGCAATGAAGAAAGACACTGGCATGAGACACGAAGGCAGTGATTACTAGAAATGAAGGTGAATTAAAATCCTAAGCTCCCAACCCTAGCGTAGTTGCTCATATGCTCGCTATAAGACAACTACATGTTGACCAAGTTACAATAGCTCCTGGATTAATATCAAAATTATCTCATAACTTTTTAATTTGATCTCATAACTATGTAATGTTTCAATTTAGTCCCATTAGAGATAAATAAGGGCAAAGAGAGGCCCTCACCTTATCATTATCTAAAGATAATTCTTCATATTTCATTTCTGTTGTTGGCTAAGGTATACTATAAGATCAATATCTCAGAAGCCACAATCGATACTCATCATTCTATTCCCTTTAAAAATAATCAGAGTACTTGTATTGCTGCCTAGCTAGTAGAGTCTAAACAAGAAAGATTATTGCCAGTCCTTGACAATTGCCTCTATAAATTTTTTTCTATGTTGATCCATCCCTCAAAGTCCCTCTTGTAGTATTTGAGTACCATGCACCCAGGCAGGGACCTACCTTCATGTACAAATGCAAAAATCATTCTCCTTTTTTTTTTTACTCTTTTGCTTTTGGGCTTCATAAAAGGTTGCTTCATGTCCTCCTATACTCCTATTTTATTAAACCTTAATTTTGTATGCACCAGATGCACCGTGCAATTTAAATGTATTTTTAAAATTATATTAATGAAAAGTCACACGTGTTATTACTGAAAATTAAAAATTTTAAAAATTCACTTTTTAGTTTTAACATGTGACTTTTCTTAAAATTTAATTTTTAATAATGACACATGAGACTTTTTAATAGTATTTTGTGTAACATTTTAATAACAATACGTTAGACTTTTCAATAAAATTTTGTGTAACATTTTAAAAATATATTTGAGACTTAAATCTTTTATCAAATACGAACTCAATGCTATCCGGTTTTTGGAGGTCACAATAGGAAAGATCGAAGATTACTCTTCTTTCTAGTATTTTGTGTAACATTTTAATAATAATACATAAAAAAATTTAATATTATTTCATGTAACATTTTAAAAATTCATCTGAGATTTTATCTTTTATTAAATACAACTCAATGCCATCGATTTTTGGAGGGGACAATAGGAAAGCTTGAAGATTGATCTTCTTTCTAAAAAATTTCCAGTTGAGTTCTGTAGGGAACTAAAGAAACACTATTATAATTATATTAATTTTTTAATTATAATTCTATTTATTTGATTTTATCAAATTTGAAACAACCACACAAATATTTACCGCAACTAATAAATTATTTGAAAGTACAAAAATATTATATTATTATGCATAAAATATTTTATTATAATTGAAAAAAGTAATAAAAAACAGTTTCGAAATACTCCTTCCGTCCCTTTATAAGTTGCTCACAATTTTTGAACACTAATATTAAAAAATGTATAAAAATATTTATAAAAAAGTGAATAGTAATTTTTTAAAAAGATAAAAAAATAAAGAACAATATATAGTGAAACGGACCAAAATAAACAACTTATAATAGGAGTTAATAGGGAGTTCTACAAAGTAAGCAGTACTAGCACTGGGGGAGCCTATTACACCACCAGTTTCCCTATTTTGCAGTGGCTCCCAATTATACAATTAGGCACGGTATTATATGTACTACTACAGTCTACGTCGTGTATAATAGCAGGTTACACAACCGTTAATTATGTAGTTTGATTTTTTATTACAAGTGGCATTGATGATGGAGTCTTAATGTATAAGTGGCAATATTTTTTTAAATAATTTCATATTTATTTTAAAAAATTCAAATTAAAAAATTCAAATCAGGTCAGATTTTAAAAGTTAAACTAGCAACATGTGATTTTTTAATAATTTAAATATATAAATAAAATAATCTAAATATTAATCAAGAATTATTTTGAAAATTTTACTATTTATATTTAAAATTTTGAAATTTATAAATATACTAATTCAAAGAAAAAAATATAATACAAATAAGCTATAAAAAAATATTTAGTTAATTTAAAAAATTAAATAAATAAAAAATCTTAAATAAAATAAATAAAAGAAAAATTAAAAATATGTGACTAGACATCTTCCTTCTCCAACACCACCCATTTCTAAATTTGCAGAACCCTAAATGAATTAAATTAATCAGGAGTCGCGACCCTCCTTTGCACAAATCTAGAAAGAATATTTTCGAATTTAGCGCTCTTAATAGTGGCGGACAAATCTACACCAAAGTAAAGTGTGACGCACATGTATCCAAGAATCGATGTGGGAAAGTGTAACTGTAAATGGGCCTGGGATGTCAGGAAATGGGCCTAGGGATTTTCAAGAAAACTGCTATATCTTAATTCAGGAAAATATATAAATATAAAGTTAGGCTTTCAATCTTCTCCACTCAGATTTTTGGTTGTTGATGTGTTGTACGTGTTTGTCACTCTAATCATGGTTTTAAGCTATTACGAAGTTGATTGCATCGTCACTGTTACTCCTCCGGGAGTGTTGTCCACTTGTATATGTATTGTTCAAATGGTGGCTGCAGATGCATTGCCCTCTGGTTAGACATAACTGTTGGATTTTACTATGTCAGATGCATTGCCCTCTCTCCCTTCCCATGTATATGACACAGATGTTATAATCTAATGTAATACTACCTCGTGTAATTTGCATTTTTTTATAATTTGGACGTTCATTACAAATTTGCACATTTTAAATAAAGAAAATATTACTTCGTGTGCACACTAATAAAAATATACACAATGCATCTTCTGATTGCATGGCTTTTTTAAATTGTAGGATGACCACAATGCTTTCTATACATCTTTTATTTCAGATATTAAGTTATTTTGACTGACAGCAGCTAAATTTCTAAAAGGCCAATTTGCTGAACAAAATCAGCAGGTTTTAAACAAGATTTCCAGCACTGACGCATGAGAAGGAATTTGTAAAAGTGCTATGCCATCCTTGAAAATTGCTTGGATAGCTGCCTATAAAAGATATTTTGAATTGGGAATTTTAATATAAATATATCTTTTATAAACTTCACTCTCACAATACTTACACACTTACACAAAAATACCATTATTTTTAACTCTTCGGCCCCATTTACACTCATTCGAACTAATTTTTTTGCTTTATTCATAAAATTTTACTCCTCTCGTCCCATAGGAATTTGCACACTTTCCTTATTCGAATGTCCCACACAAATTTGCACACTACTAAAAAAAGAAACATTGATTTACGTGCACACTCACAAAACTATACACATATTTACCCATATGCCACTACTTTATATATAAAACACATTTTCCTTAAAAAATGTGTCATCCCGTAGGGTGCAAATTCCTACGGGACGGAGGGAGTACCAAATTACTCATCAAAATATCACTTTTTAAACTTTATTCCATTTTTTTCTTAATATGCATGTTTCAATGTGACGGAGGGTGTACTTATTACGTAGTTATGATTTTAAAGGAGAGTAGCACGATCTACTTGTTAGAACATCTAAACTATGGGCAGAAGAAACTTAGTATCATGAGTCAGCAGGGCAATAACATTGTGCAGCTTGTTCGAGTTGTTCTAAATGCTAGCTTGTCTTCAACTGGTTCTTTAGGTGTTGGTGATCCCACTTCTAATTCTCCCCTTAGTATCTTAAACTACGTCCTTCACTTCATCTCAACTCTTTGTAAACATTTCCTTTCTGACTATCCAATATTTAAGTATCTGACAAGGCTGATACTCTATGCACTTTGTTTTATCCAACCTGTTACATTTGTATCCTTTTCTATAATGTATTATCCTGCCTATCACTTGTATGCTTCTGTAGCATGAATCTTTTTTGTGGTTGGAATATATTTTAAAGTGTCTTTCATTACAACTTAGACTTGTTCTTATTAATAAGGTGGTCATATTTTTGCACCACACTTTTCTCTGCAGCGTGGAGCATTTCCGTGATTAAAATGGAGCTTGCCTCGTATAGAAGAATCAAATGACTTATGTGCTCAAGAATCAAGATGCGGCTGCGTCTTTGCTCTCATCTGATACTATCTGTAGAGATCAGAGAAACAAAGCAGTGATGTTTGGGAAGGAAAAGGTTAGGCCTTCCATGTTTTTTGATCCATTTTTACCATTTGAGTTCAATTTCATATCATAAATAGTAGTATGCATTACAACATTAATTTTGTGAATCTTAAAGTTTTATTTTGGATTCTGTAATCCAGATTTTAAAATCTGTAAACAAGCCAAGCCACCACCAAAACAAACCTATGCACCCTAATCTTTCCCTAGTAAATGTTTGCTATTGTCACCCAACATTGCTAATAGCTTTTCTGGGCTATGTTTTTTCTAGTTTCTAAGCATTCTTTTAGCAGGAGTATTATCTAACATAACACCAGTCATGTCGTTTTAAAATAGTTTAACTAAAATATCAGATAAATAATTACATATCATAAACTAGGTGCTGAAGTTTTGCAATAAAATCCTGACCCACTGCTGTTCATGAGAAAAGGGTTAGACATTGATTCAAATCTGAACTTGTTCTATTATCATTTGTCGTATCATCGAGCTTATCTTAATAATCAAGATCAACTGTCAAAATCTTATAATTATGCATTCCAGCCATACCAATCACATAATTATATGCAACAAAATATGCCAAAACACAGGCTGGCAGTTAACCTACTCCAACATAAAATAAAATATCATCACAAATATTAAGGAATTAAAGGTAGAATTGATGGAAATAGTTGTGATTTCATACAAAGCAAACATGTATTGTACAAAATACTAGTAATAAGTATGGTATTTGTAATCTAAACATGGCATCCCAATGTCATGATGACACGACTGATTACATAATAGATTCAGTCGAGCACAATTTACAAACAAAATTGAATCAATAAATATGAACATATGCCAATAAAACCAGCTTCCAGCAGAAGCATAAACTTTCAAGATTATGAAGTCTTCTGAAGCCTTATTTGCTCTCTGAACTTAGCTATAAACTCACCAGCTTTTCTGTCGACTTCACTCCCTTCAAGTTCAGAATCATTGTCGACAATAGCTCTAGCATGATCTTCATCTGAACTCTTGTCAAACACATCCTCTATATCTTCTGCAGGCTCTGTAACATCTCGGGCATCAAGATCATGTTTTTCTTCGTTATGGAACTCAGGAACGGTTGGTTTCGGCTTAGGCATAGGGAAAACCCGATCAAATTCTTCGTTTCTATGGTTGCTAGGACGATTTCCAGGTTCTTCTCCATTTTCCAAAGAATCTGTTTCGGAATTGGTGCACATTCTCTCTAGTTCACCATCAATTTGGCTCAAACTATGCTCCCTTTGATTCTTGATATATCTATTTGGCTTGATAGTTCTAACTGACTTAGCTCTTGATCCAAGCCCCAAAGATTTCTTATCCATCCCTTTTCCCAATTCCTCGTCATTATTGTGAATGAGGTTCTTCTGATTGTTGTCCAACCCCGTTTCTAAAGAAGCATCGACGCTGGATGGTTGTATCTTTGGGCTATTGAACAAAGGTTCCACATTCACAGGGGCTATTTTAGGATGTGGATGTTTGAACACCCTTTTCCTCCTGTTCCTCAATTCAGGAGAACCAGAGACCTTAAGATGCTCAAACTCGAATTCCCCAACAGAGTGAGGCCTATAATGTGCAGGCCTACTGTTTTCTTCTCCATTTCTCATCCTCCAAGATCTCGACCGCCATGGAATTGGTGATCTTCCAGCAACTTCATCAAACTTCTTTTCCAAATTTATGGGAACCACACCTCTGATTCTTACAACCTTAGCATCATCATCATCATTATTGGCCTTAACCTCAGGTTTAGGACTAGGCTCATTTCTATTATTCAATTCAGAACTATCATCATCCACAACCTTTGATCTTAAACTCCTAACAGGCAAATTCAAGGGCTTAAAATCAGAGCTTCCATCAAGAAAATATTTACCATTAGAAACAACTACCAAAGGTTTTCCCTTTGAGTACTGAGAACACCAGGCTTGATTCACAATTTTCCCATCAGAAATTTCTTCAGCCCTAGTAGCACTACAGTTTCCAAGAAAGTGTTCATAATTGTGCTGCTCATCAGGCCCACAAATATTTTCATACCCATCATCAAAAATGGAATTTAAATGAGAAATCCCAGATAAATATGAAGAGGAATCATCAACAATTTTGTCGGGGGGGATGTGAGCAGTTCTTCTGCCAAACAAACCATAGGAAATGGCAATTCCAATGAAGAGGAGGTGGATAATTTCCCAGAATTCGGCGAAAAGGCTTTGGGTGATGAAATCTGGTGCTTGTGAAGGAAACAGGGGAATGGCAAGTAAAAGAACAACAATGATGGAGGTTTTGCAGAGAGTGTTTGAGTGGGACTTACTTGGGATTTGCTTAATTTGTGAGGCTTCTTCTGGAAAAACAAAATGAGGTTTCCCTTGGGCGGCTGCTGCTGCTGCTGCTGCTGCTGCTGCTGTCGCCATTGTTGAGTGCAGATTGGGTGAATACCAAGCAAGGGAGAACTTATGAGCTAAGATAAGTAAGGAAAGAAAGAACTAATAAAGAAGTATAAATGAGAGAGAGAGAGAGAGAGAGAGAGTAGGGGTGGTGTGAGTTGGGCGAACCGGCGAAGCAAAATTCAAAAAGGTTTAATGGTTTTGACCGTTTAATTCCGAAACTGACGGAATTGCCCCTCTCCAATCATTCGACTTTGTCTTTGGTTGGATCATTTGCATAGTGTGTGGTTTTCAGAATTATATCGAAGTCTTCAGTGACTTTTTATACTCCCTTACTCATTTTTATTTTCTTAAAAAAATGTTGCTTTCTCTTACAAATTTTGGTGGAATGAAAAAAATACTAATTACTTAAATAAATTTAAATATAATAATCTTTTAGCATGCTTTTAAAATAATTATAGTAAATAATAATGCCACGACTATTATTACTGACTTTGTTATTGCAGAGAAGTTTTCGAATTAAAATTTTATTTATCACCAACATATATAAATATGCAATGTATATGCATGAAGAGTAAATCTTTATGCATAGTAATATTGTTTATATTATATGAAGATTAAAAAAGGAAAGCTAGAAAGAAAAAGGTTAAGTATATAAACTCAATATTTATAAAATTTGAGGATAATGCAGCTGATTTGTTTACAAATTTTTTTGAAAAGCATGTCAAAAGAATTGGAATGCGTAGACTTTCTGAACTTATTTGATAGACAATTGAGAGCCTGTGTTTTAAAAAACGGATCGGACCGGTCCGACCGCTATTCGGACACATCTCTGTGCCATTTTAATACGTTAGACCGAACATTTTCAAAAGCGTCTGAAAAGCGCTAAAAACGGTAAAAACTGGGTCTGACCGGTCGCTCGTTGGACCGTCCGAAACGCCGAAACGGCGCTTTGACAAATTTTTTAATTAAATAGTATTTTTTACACAAAATTAACTAAATTAATTATATATATGCTACATATTAAATATAATTTAATAATATTAAGGTTAATTTTAATACATAACCCTAGATAATAAATATAGTTTAACTTCCTGAAAATACAACTCTAAGTCTTCACCCTCCTCCAATATAATATCTAACTTTAATTTATTTATTTTAATAAAATTTATTCATAAGATATATATTTTTATTAGATATATATATTATGCATTTATGATGTCACACCGATTCAACAGCTTTAAGAATGGTTAGACCCGATTGAACCCGGTCCGACCAAAAATATTAAGGTAGTCGGGTCAACTTCCGCTTCCGCTTTTAAAACATAGTTGAGAGCTATAAATTTCAAGGGAGTCTCAATATAGATTTACCATTTTGATTTGACACAAGGGGAAATGTTAAAAGAATATTCAATTAATGTTCCTTCATAAAAAAATAATTAATAGAAGAATAATTCGATTTTTTCCTGTATTCTATATTTGTATCCTAATTTTATAACCTATAAATATGTGCTCATACATAAACAAATTATTCAACAAATTCACCCATCCTTCACTTTCTCATCTCTATATTTTCTCTATATTATTCAATTGCCCTTAAACAAATATCAAAATCATAATATTTCTCTCCTCTTTATCTTTCTTCTTCTCACACCAAAATCTCTATCTTATATGTTACCGATAAATTTAATTAAATACTCTTTATTTTATAAAAGAGTAAGTCTCATGTGCACAAGTTACATAGTGCAACTCAAGTTCATTTTTAAAAAGTTAAACAATTTATTATTGAAAAAGTTGTACAAATTATTACTGAAAAATTACACTATAAAAGATATATTTTTCAGTAATAACATGTGTAACTTTTAAAAAATAAACTTGAGTTGCACCGTATAACGGGGTGATACAAGACTAATCCTTTATAAAAATAATTTTTAGTATTACATATAAGGAAATAAGTACTGTTCAAAATTGTAACTTGGGGAATATTTGTTGCGATATTCTTGTGAAACTAGGGTCAATTATGTCTTTTAACGAGCCTCGAAAAGGCCAAATTAGATAATGCTTTGGGAAAAATCAAGTAATCGTTAATATAATAATTATAAAAAAGGAAGCAAAAAACAGAAGTGAAAAAGAAAATTAAATTGTTCCAATGAACTAACTAACCCCCAATCACGCCACAGTTGAATTCGTCAAGATCTTGATTTGCCCTAAAGCAAATCCCGGCAAATCCCAAAAAAGCAAATCTTCCAACGCAGAAATGGCAGAATTTGTGGAAGCAGACAATGCAGAGGCCATAATCTCCAGAATCGAACACAAGTCCCGCAAGATCGAAAGCTTACTCAAACAGTATGTTCTATTTTACACGCACTCGCACACACAAGCCATTATTTTCCAAGAAAAATTGAACTCTGAAAATTTTGGTCAGGTATAAACCAGTGGAAGCTCTGAAGACATCTCTTGAAGGGTCCCCTCCCATGACCAAAGACGAGCGTTGTAAGGTTATAATTTATCATTTATTTAGTTCAATTTTTTTTTACTCGGTTTAATTGGCGTTGATTGTGTTTTATTACTGTTGTTTTGAAGTCCGCCAATTGGATCGTGGTTCATAGGGCGATAATGGCTATAAAAGATGTAGATAGTTTGTTCTCGGCTCTTGATCCTGAGTACTACGATGTTCTCATGAAGTAAGTCCAAAAAAACTTAATCATGTGTGTTTTTATGATGCTTTTATTTGTTAAACTAGTGTACGTTGCTACTGCATCATTGTAATATTCTCTGGTAGAGGATTCGAGGTGTCTGTCGTTATATATTTTAATTGGTGAGAGAGAAGGATTCACACTTTTATGGCTGATGCTACAATAAAATGCAGTTCTATTTTTATCTGGTAGTTGGTGGCTCCTGGTTTTGCCCCTCTTGCTCTTCTAGTTATTTGAAAATTTTCTTGTGCCATAGAAGGTTAGTTAAAGTTGACCTGCAAAGTGTTTTTCTTTTAATTGCGAGATTTTTGGAAGATAATTTTGACATCTTTTGACTATGAACCTTCTTATACAATGCGTTTCCAATGAGTGATGGAACTTGCTGGAGCTATCTTAACTATATGTTGCTAATAAAATTAGCATAAGCGTATATCAGAACACTTTTTAATTTTCCTAGAGATCTCAGGATAACCTTGATTATACCTGACAATGTGCTGATATAGGATGTAAAAGATGATTATATCACCCTTGAGGCTGCATAGGGCTGGCTGGTGTTATTGCATTTTACTGGGTTGAGGATACTACGATCTGGGCATGTTGGGATTACTCAAATCTAAACCAATAAGCTAAATAAAAAAGGAGGCAGGACTAAAATGCATAGACCCTTGTAATTGTATTACTGATGGGACTAATCTTCCAAATTAGAATTTTCCGCTAATCATCTGGATTTCTCCAGTTTTTTCATTCCTCAATAATACATATTAATCTGAGATAAGTGTGTTTCTGAAAGGCTGCCACATTTCTAGATGAAATGAGCTTAAATGTTATTGTTGTTACAAAAGAAAAGAGTTTTTTTTCTCCAAGCAGGTAAATTAAATCATAGTAGTAAAAGATCTCGATCCAACAACAGATCAATTCAGGTCAATTTTGCCTCTACGATATCTTCTGAGAATCTTGCATCTTTTCCAATATCATTCATTGCTTCTGCTCCTTCTTGATGCTCATTTATCTTCTTTGGGAACATTAAGCTTGGACTAGCTGCTGCAAGGTTGTAAAACAAGTGAACAGAGGAGATAAAATTGTGTTTG
Organism: Prunella vulgaris; assembly: GCA_026898435.1. Lineage (NCBI taxonomy): Eukaryota > Viridiplantae > Streptophyta > Magnoliopsida > Lamiales > Lamiaceae > Prunella > Prunella vulgaris. The sequence goes on from JAPKLY010000003.1 coordinate 441,304, forward strand.
TTCTTGAGCTTTAAGAGGAGAGAATGGCGTGTGGGTTAGGAGAGAATGGCTTTAAAATAGCAAAGTAGGTGTCTTGTAAAGAGTAGAAGGTAAACAGTCTATCAGAAGAAAAGGTTTGGGATTGAGCCTTTTAGTAAGGGTTATTTTGTGAATTGTTTGGCTACTATACTTTGTTCAAATGTGTTTTTCATGAACCTCAGGGTCATAAATTCATAATTAGGGGTGGACGGTACGGCATACCGAATTTTTTTTCGCCATACCGTTACCGTACCGAAATTTTCGATATCGAAAAATATCATACCGTTGTCATATCGAAAATTTCGGAATACCGAAAAAAATCATACCGTTTTCATACTGAAAATTTCGGTATGACAACGGTACCGAAAATTTTGATATTTTTGGTATACCGAAAATTTGATTTTTTGGGTATATTGAAATATTTTTGGTATACCGAAATATTTTCAATATGAAATTTTCGGTATACCGAAATATTTCGGTATATAGCGGTATACCAAAATTTCTATATTTGTCTACTGTTACCGTATCGAAATTTTCGATACGATATCATACCGTACCGTAAATTTCGATAAATTCAATATTTTTCGATACGATAAGTGCGATATATTCGATATTTTCTCCACCCCTAGTCATAATATATGGCATATCTTGCTAATCGAATCTGTCACTTGCGATTGAACTTATGAGAATTTGCTTATAAAGAGTGCTTGGTGGACGGTGTGAGGGTGAAGGAACGAGGACAAAAAGTAAAGTATGTGTTTGTTACTTGTACTACTATTATTCCATGATTTCAAGGGACTCCCCATTCCTCACATTCAAAGTGATTCCGCACTGTTTTACTGCCAACTGTGTTCTAATTCGTCTTTACAAGCCAAACACCCCTTTAATAGTTGAAGTGACAATAAGTTAGCAGAAAGGCAGATCAGTATAAGCTAAAATGCTTTTGTTTTCTGTCTAAATGTTAATGGTTCATAGTGGTTACACTACATCCACCTCTATATGTATTCTGGTGTCTCAATGTTTGGAATATTGTTTTCACTTGATAAATCATTTCACCAATGTTATCCTGTGATTGTCTAAATTCTTATTTTATCAGGTTTTTTGTTTTTCAGATTGTAATGGAATTTCTTGATACAATTTTTAGGTACTTGTATAGAGGTTTATCTACTGGAGATCGGCCCACGTGCGATCAATGCCTAAGGATCCATGAAAAGCTTGTAGAGAGAGCTGGATTGGGGTGCATACTACGATCACTGGCCGACAAAGTTAACACCGTCTAGTTGTAATAAACCCATAAACTAAAGCCATATTACTCTGGTTCATACTCTCTTGAAAATGTCTCCAGGATATGGATTATCTCTGCATATCTTGTACATCAAATTGTTGATGATTCGCCATGAGTTTATAACCATCTAGCAATTACTGAATGGATGCAGTTGGCCATTGTATTGTTGAAATTACAGCCAAGAGAAGGGGTCAAAAGTTGGTGGCCCATTTTGCCATAAATTAATAATAGAGGGAGAAGGATGCAATTTTTTTCCTGTGGTTTTTTTGGGAATAGCAAAACGCAATGAATTTCGGTATCAGAAACATCTGAACTTTGTACCAGTTTCTCTGGCATATCCAACCTGGAAATGCATCCAATGATGACTTTGAAAAGATTTCAAACAATACAGACAGCAAAGAGAAGACTATGCTTTATGTTTGAAAATTTTAAAAATCCCAACTTTGCTTACCTCGTCTTATTTTAATTCTCTTGTATCATTCATTCAGGCTTACAATCATCACATTGTTAGATAATTTTTCTTAACATTCATCAAATCAAATCGGATTTTTTTCTTTTTTCAAATATGCCGTTACCAAGAATATTATAAACATCAAAATGACTAGCAATGGATGGAAGAGATTGCAAACGTTCTATCCAAGAATATCAACATGAGTGGATTATCCAGGAGTGACAAAAGCTTGAAAGAGAATAATTAATATGAGCCGCAGCCATCATTATCCAGGCCTAGAGCCAACCTAAAAACTGGAATCTAATCAATTCCGACCTCTAAAGTATATTCATGATGAGACAATAACCCAATAATTTATGCACTTCAATCCCCTAAATTATTCAATCAAAAGCTACAATTGTCACCTCTATCTCCAACATCAAAACCCCAACTTTGTCTCGAGAGAAATTTAACCAAAGTCATGACTTTTAACTACTGCTCATCTTCTACCAACTCAAAAAAGCCATCTACAACACCACTTCTTTTTTTACAATCAGTCCACATCCAGCAAAAGAAGCCACCCCCCCCCCCCCCCATTAGCAAAATTTAACCATACTGCCCTTGTCGGGAAAATTACGATCTGGGGCGGTGGGCGTCTAGTGATTGAGGTTGAATCACGGCGGCCCATGGGTTAGGGCGGTGGTGGTGGGCGGTGGCGGACGACGATGACGACGAAGATGAGACGGCGACGCGCTCGCATTGTGGGCACATGGTGAGGGTGGTGGGGGGGCTCATGTTCATGTAAAACTTGGGGGAAAGCTTTAACGCCCTCAGCTCCGTCACTTCCTTCTGCAGCCGACGGTTTTCGTCCGTTAGATTCTCGCAGCAACGCCTCAGATACTCACAGTCAACCTCCGTTTGCTTCAACTTCGTCCTGCAAATCGAATCAAAAACCAACTTAATTTTGCTGCTTTTGATTGTTTTTTTTTTTTAATTGCAAGAATTCAATTGAATCAAAATTAAAGAAGTGAGTATTCTAATATGTATACGATTCATGCAACTTATAACGATTGTGGATCGACTTGAAAAATTGTCATTTATATGAGCTGAAGCATACGTTTATGTTTAAATCGGGGCGTTGAGGATCCGACCCGTAACGGCCAAAGTATGCATGTGACGAAAACACCCCTGATTGGATAGTAAAATTTCTAACCTTGCACGTCTATTCTGAAACCACACCTCCACCTGTCTCGGCCGGAGATTGAGCTGCCTCGCCAACGCCATTTTTTGTTTCTGCAAGTCCAACAATTAATTAGCAAAGCTTTTTCTTTCAAAAACGGTCGAATTAGACATTTTTTCACAAATTTGTGACACTCACGGGATTAAGAGTGTTGTGCTCCTTGAAAGTCTCTTCGAGCACCGCCGCCTGTTCCTTGGAGAGGCGGAGCTTCTTCCTCGCCGCCGCGTCGGCGTCGTCCTCCATCTCCAGCGAGCTCGAGGTCCTCTCTCCCTCGTTCTCCTCCCTCTCGCACCTCTTGCCGCTCAGGCTCGACACCGTGCTGTTGGGGGACGAAACCATCACTTCCTCGTCGCAGTCCACCACAGTAACCGCCCGATTCATATCGATTCCACGGAATGCCGATCTCGTCTCCGCATTACGATCTGAAATTGACGACAGGGGAAATTCAATTTGACGCAACTGAATACCAATTAAACACGCATGCGCCACCTTCCTCCCCAAATACTAACCGAATGCCCTAATTTCCACACTCAGAGCTTAAATACGCACCCAATCGTCCATATCCCCATCAAAAAATAAAAAACAAAAAAACAAATCGAGAGCGAGAAATTTACCAGCAGACGGTTGAAATGCATCGGCGGTTGAAGATGTATGGTGCTGCAGAAAAGGCACAGGGGACCTGAAAAGATTCAACGGAAAAGGGTGGGCGGCGGGAGGGGGCTGCGGCGGCTGAGGATCGTGAATCTGATTCTCAGGCCATCTCAAGCTCAAACTCAATCCCAAACCATCATCCTTCCCACCCATGTTTCTCTCTCTTTCTCTCTCTCTCAGAGGGGTTTAGTTAAGAGAGTGGTGGAGATATATAGAGGGGAGAACAATGGTCAATGGGGGGACAGAATGAGGAGAAATGGGGTGGTCTTTTTCTTTGGCAGAGGAGTTACAGCTTTTTATTTTTTCCTATTGCAAGGAAAGATAATGTAGGTAAGGGCCTACATGTGTATGTATGTATGTATAGATGTGTATGTATGGGTGATGATGTACATGTATACGGAGGGAAAGAGAGATACAATGCAGATGTTAATGATGACTTGTGTCAGATGTAGCTACTGCCTCAATCATAATGATGGGATTTGGCTTTGGGGCTTTGAATTTTGAGTCGCCTTTTTCAGTTGCATGCAAACCCCTTTTTTACAAACCATAGTTTGATTTCTTTTCAACTCCGGTTTATTTACTTCTTTCCGAATGTACACTCCGCTTTTGCTTTCTATTTTTATTTCAATTAAGGTAAATATTACCCCTGCCGTTAGAAGTTGCTCGTTGATTTTGGGTACATAAATTAAAAAAAATATATATATATAAGTAATATGATGATAAAGTAAAAAAATATAAATAATATAATGAAGAAAAATAAAAAAGTAATAAAAATAGTGTAAAAAGTATTAAAAATAATAATAAAGAAGTGAATAGTATTTTTCAAAAAAGTAAAAAAATAAATGAGCAACATATAGTGGGACTGACGAAAATAACAATATGAGCAACTTATAGCGGGACGGAGGGAGTATATAAATATATAAATCAAGAATAGGTATGAACCACTTTTTAACAAGTAAAAAAAATAAATTTATAAATATAAACCTTTTATCACAAAGTGGTTTATATTATGAGAGTGGTTTATATAATAATTTGTGATATAAAATTTATATTTATGAACTTATGTTTTTTGCCTAGTTAAAAAATAGTTCATAATATAAATTATTTTCATACAATACCTACTCTTAAGTAGTTTAATTAAATGCTTATACGAACGAAATTATCTACTCTCTCAGTCTCAGAAATATTTTCATTTTTAGAAGTGTACATTTTTTAATAAAAATAGAATAATAAGTAATATTATATTATTAAAATAATAAAATTAATTGACTTACATATAAAAATAGTGACATTTTATATAAATATGTGAATATTGTGAGGATAAAATTAAAATAATAATTTTTATTTATAGAATTTGAAAACAATGATACTATACATGTATAATAGTATTTGTGCATACAAGTGATACTGATAATTGATGAACTCGAATTCACCAAAACTTAAATCCATATAAAATTTTGTCAATAAAAAGAATTGCTAAAAAGAACTGAAATTCGAATACCAATTTGTTTGTGATCATTTTCGCTATTAATACTCCTTCCGTTCCATAAAACATTGCATACTTTCTATTTTAGTTTGTTCTATAAATAATTTTATGTCTAAAAGAAAAAAATATTTATTAAATTCTATTCTTACATACACATATACTATTTACAAAAATAATTTTATTTTACTCCCTCCATCCCGTAGGAATTTGCACCTACGAAACGACACATTTTTTAAGCAAACTACTCCCTCCGCTCGTTGCTTTTGGGCACACGAAATAAGGTAAAAGTGAAAAATTATAAGTGATGTGATAGAGAAAAGTGAAAAAATAATGGAAATAGTGTAAAAAGTATTGAAAATAATAATAAAGAAGTGAATAGTAGTTTTCAAAAAAGGTAAAAAAGCAAATGAGCAACATATAGTGGGACGAACGAAAATGACAACATGAGTAACTTATAGTGGGACAGAGGGAGTATATTTTATATATAAAGTAGTGACATATGAGTAGAATATGTGTATAAATTTGTGAGTATGCACATAAATTAGTGTTTCATTTTTTAGTAGTATGCAAATTTATGTGGAATGTTCAAATAAAAAAAGTGTGTAAATTCTCGTGAAACAAATGGAATATATATATATTGAATTGTTCACATGAAAGACACTAAGGTAGTGTTTGTTTACGTCTGGAGGGGGATGGAGCCCATCCGGATGGAGAAAAAAAGTGGATGAGACAAATCTTGTGAATAGTAACTTAGTGTTTGGATTTGAATTGGAAGTGGTAGGGGTGGTGGATAGAACTTTATGTCAAATCAATACTTTTTGGAGATAATGATGTAATGATTGAATAATTTTATATTAATTATATTTTTTGTAATACATAAATAATTTTAAAAAAAATTGATAACGAATAATTTTTTAGATAAGTTGAATTAATAATAAATAATATAAAAATTGTGTATATAAATAAATAAATAATTTGATAATAAATTATGTATAAATAAAAAATATATTTAATTCCAAATCGTAAATAATTACTAATATATAAGCATCAGAGTGGAAGAAACAATCCCTAAAAAGAAGTGTGTGAATTAATATCTATAATTTTAAATAAAATTTAAATATATCTATAATATTAATTAATTACATATACATAGTTTACATATATTAATAATTAGTATATATATATATATATATATATATATATATATTAGAATATTCTAATATATACAAAAAAATATATAATAAAAAATTCTTATTTTTATATTAGTTAATATAAATTAAATAAAAATATAAATAAAATATGTGAAAAAGAGATAAATAAGATTAATGTGATTGGTATTGAATTATGTGAAATATATTTATAGATGTATAATAAATATTAAATATATATTTTAGATGGGGTGAAATGTGCAAATTCACAAAATAGATGAAAAAATCCAACCCCAATCCGGATGACCCATCCCTAAACAAACATGAAACACCCCCTAATGTTTTTTTGGAGGAGAGGAATTAGAAAATTCTGATTAAATAATTTAAAGAAAAGTGAAAAAGAAGGCAACCAAACCAAACATGTTGCAAAGTCTACTTTTAAATGTTTTTTCAACCCTAGTTAAGTCAAATCTTATTTTGTTTGTTTTTCAAATCGTAACTCCCCTCTTTAAAAAGGGGTTTCCTATTTCCAAGAGATGGTCATTGACCCTCAGAGCGGGTGTGGTTTTTCTCGTGATTACTTTTTTCTTTTCCACGCCCACGCGCTTCGTCTGCGCTACGCGCCGTGTCCAACGGGGCCCCACCTCACGGAACAATCGTGTGGTGCACGTGGATTTTGCTTTTAATATCTCAACGCTGGCTCTCTTTTTAATGTTTGTTTTATTTTTAATTTGGGTTAGATAATGATTAATTAGTGTAGTTAAGCATATTAAGACATAATTATGTTACAACTTGGAACGGACAAGCCTTGGTCATGTCGACTATAAACCGAATTTCTATGTCAATTGAGATTAAACAATTAAAACTTACTCTTAATTGATTAGTTAATAAATTTTGCATTGAATTGCAAGTTACGAGTAATCCAGCATCTCTACACTTTCTTTTCAAATACAATTAACAAATTATAATTACTTTTTTATTTAAAAAATTGGGTCTCACCAACTTTTAAAGAAAAGGATTACATATTTTTAAAATAAGTTTGAAAACATACTTTAAGATATAGGACTATTTATTTGGAGATTTAAGTGTATACAATAGAAATATTGATATTTTAAA
>JAPKLY010000003.1:448687-462137 GCA_026898435.1 Prunella vulgaris
AAAAAAAATGCCTGAAGGAGTAGAATAAGATGACCTGTAGACTAACGTAGAAAGGTAGATTAGATATTTTCCCCCATTCCACATAAATTTGTACATTTTTTTTCTTTTTAACGTTCAACATAAATTTGCACACTATTTAAAAAAATATTGATTTGCATGTATATTCACAAAACTATACACATATTTATTTATAAAACATATTTTTTATAAAAAAATGTAACGTGAGTATGAAGTATAATTAGGTGTAGGGTTAGAATTCGAAACAAGGTTACATGAATGATAATTTGTACTGACTTTGAATTCTCCGATATAAAATGTAATTGCTGGATTCACTCTTGCAATTTAATATTTAAGTAATACTGTTCCTCTGTCCACCAAATTATTTTTCACTTTTCTTTTTTGTTTGTCCACAATTTTTTTCAATTTTTTTATTTGGAAACAACCTACACTCACAATAAAATTTTGGGCCCCCAATATTTTTACTTTTCTCTTACTTTATCTATTATTTTAATATAATATAATTTTTCATTAAATTCAGTGTCCACAAAAAAATGGGAAAAAAATTCATGGACGGAGGGAGTAATATTTTCGTAATTGCTAAAAAAAAGGGTGAAATATTGAACTGGTGAAAAAAAAAGTAGGAGAGGGGATTACGGAGCTGAAGAAAAGAAGTTTTGATGTGATAGTTTTGAAGGTAGTTATATAATATTCACTCTGTATAAATTCTTTTTTTTATATTTTTTATTTTGGAATGTCTCAATTCTTAAAAAGAAAATAATTTATATTTATAGAACTCAATAAAATACATTTTTTATATTTTATTAATTAACTTCACATTCACATTCATATTCACATACTCTATTTTTTTTAAAATTTGTGTGTTCAGGTCTTTGACCTGAGACAGAGAAATTATGTATGAGGGGGTGAATATTTGAATGAGGATAAAATTGTAAATTCGAAAAGTATGTAGGATGAATTCCACATGCCCACGTGCACAATGCCAATCAAACACACCTTTATTTATTATTCATGTACTTTCTCCGTTTTATAGAAATTTGTAATTTTTTTTATTTGGATGTCTAATATAAATTATACACTATTGAAAGGAAAAATATTGATTATGTGTATACTCACAATACTTTATACATATTTATCCACATGTCACTATTTTATTTGAAAAAAATTATTTCTTAAAAATAAATATATCATCCCCTATGTTGTAAATTTCTTACGGAAGTATTACAAAATATTGACCAGTATGATTGTTTATTATGGGTGTCAATGGAGAAATATGAGGAGTCTACCAAACTCTCAAGGGGTATCTGGATTGAGAGAATGAATTTAAAAATAAAATTTCTATTGTTATTCAATTTCAGCCTACAAAACAAATTTAAAAAATTAGTGAGATAAGATAGTGGGCAGATGGATTTTGATAATGGGAATGAAAATGGAGGAAAAAGTTGTTGGGCAAAGAAGTTGTGGTGGTGAATGAAATCCAATTACTCAAGGAAAAGAAGGTGTATGGAGACCAAAATACTCAGCAAATGGTATCCACTCGACCTCTCTTGCATATGAACAACAACAACTCCATAAATTATGAGATTAAAATCGAAAAGTTAAAATTTTTAGAAAAAAAAAACTTAGATACTCGAAGTTGTGGGACTAATTATTTTTTCTCCTATCAAACTGATTTATTATGTGTACAAATAAAATTACATTTAGAAATTTGCTTTCAATTGCTCAGTAGAAAATAATACTCCCTCCGTTCGCGTAGAAATTTGCATCATACGAGATATCACATTAAAATATGTTTTATATATAAAATAATGAAAAATAAGTAAATATGTGTATAGGTAGTGTAAACATAAGTTATTTTTTTTAATAATATGAAATTTACCTGGGACATTTAAAGAAAAAAAATACTACCTCCGTCCCACAAAATTTTTCATATTTTCCTTTTTAGTTTGTCCCATAAAAGTTTGCACACTCCCAAAATGGAAATATTCTTTTAAATCTCCACCTTTAAAATTTTTATCTCACAATCTCCACTATATATATTTTATTCATTGCACTTTTTCTTAAAAGTCGTACCCTAAAAGTACCACAAACTTTTGAGGGACGGATTTAGTATAAATTTATATGGGACTAGAAAAGTATTAAACCAAGAATAGTTTATAGTTAAAAACTTAAGACTCATTCATGTACTGACAAAAACTCCAGGCGAAAAATACATATAGGGAATAAAAGAACAAATTTTAAATTTTAGTGATGCAAAAATAAAATCCAAATGGAGAGTGAAGGTTCACACTTCACAGTTTGTGTGATAACATCTTAAATTAGATGTCATCATTGCCTACAGGACCCACCAAATTTACTATCACAGTCACAGGGGTGGAAGTAGAGGTGTATTCAATGCATATTTTAAAATATTAAAAATAATTTTTAAAAATAAGTAACTCTAAAGAAACAGTCGCTTTTTATAGAACGGTATAACTACAAGGACGAAGAACATCTCCAATAATTAACTCTATTTCGGAGTACTCTATTTTTCATTTTGAAGCATAAAATACTCTATATCAAAAAAATTAGAGTGATTTGGGTTCGATTCCCTTTGGGAACGAATTGAAGGGGAGATATAAGGTTGGACTTGGAGATATGAAGTGTAAGGAGACTTGGTGAACTAACTTCTAACTACTAACAACTAATATTACCGAAAAAAAAAAACACTCTATATTATTATAATTTTTCATTTTTTCTTTCTTTTAATAATTATAATACATTTAAATAATTAATAATTTTTATAATGTATTATTAAATTATAAATTCTAATTTTAACTCAATTACTCTCTCTGTCCCACATGAATTTACACACTTTTCTTATTTGGACGTCCCACACAAATTTGCACACTACCAAAAAAAAGAAACAATAATTTACGTGCACACTCACAAATCTATATACATATTTACCTATATTTTTTTTAGATAAGTAAAATCAAACTTCATTTCACAAAAAGAGTAGCACTTACATAGATATGAGAAATACCTCAAATACATTCTTTTTGCTACAGCAAAAACTTACAAGTTTAACTTCTTAGACTCCAAGAACCAATCTACAAGTTTAATATATTTACCTATATGCCACAACTTTATATATAAAACACATTTTTCTTAAAAAATGTGTCATCCCGTAGGGTGCAAATTTATACGAGACGGAGGGAGTAAATGGTATTGAGATATTTTATTAAAAATAATTTTATGTATTTAAATATAAAATATTAGAAGATACATGCATATATATTTATAAAATAGAACCATAATTGTTCACAAATAATAAATTGTAGGGATAAGTTATTTAGGTTTTCATTACTTCTTCTAATTCAAGCGTGTTGTATGTTTTAATATGCATTTTAGATAACCGTGGTAATCTTCGTAAATATTGTGAAAAAATTCTTTTGTAGGAGTCATTATTTCGCAATTTAATATTTTAATATTTATTTGAGAAAGAAAACAAAAAGAAAGACATATAAAATCAAGAATGTCCTATAAAATATGATATTCATAATGTTAAAAACAACTAATTTATATTTTAATGAAAATTTCATGGTGTAATACATCATTTTATAAAATAATAACCAAATAATAGAAGTAAAAAAGAAAAGAAGAAAGAAAAGAATGACAACACTGTAATTAAAATCATCCTCCAAAATAAAGATGAAGTACTCCAAATATAGAGGATTTTTGGTAATCATTCATCCTCCATATGATTTTTAGAGTATTGTTGCAGAAGTGAAATACTCTAAATTCAAAAGTATCCTTCATTTTGGAGGATTGTTGGACATGTTCTAAGGAGGTGTTTGGTTGGCAATTTTGAAAGGTGAGTAATGTTAATCAAAGTCATATTGTGTATGTTTGCAAACTCTAGTAGAATTGAAAAAGTGATATTAAGTAATTTTAATAGCAAAATGAAAAATAATGAGTGTTTTAAACTTAAGTGATTCTAAAAAAGAAATAAGAAAAATATGTTTGTAAATGAAGTGCTTTTAGAAAGAGTATTGAATATTATTTTTTGGGAAATGTGTAGAAGTGATTAAGTGGAAGCTAAAAGTTAAAAATTGTTGTTTGACCAAAAGTGGTAATAAACACTTATAATAGTAGTTGAAAACATGTTTTAAGTATTTTTTTTCAAAAAATAAGTACTTCTATTTTTTCTTTAGAGTTTGCAAACAAGCACATTTTGTGTTTGAAATGACTCTACAATAACTTTAATTTCTAAAAACTAAGTATTTTTCATAGTTCAACTATTTGATAAATATAACTTTCATTACATACCTATTCCATTCTTATACCATTTTCTTTCTTTATAAATTTTAATTGCACCAACTCATTTGGCTTCAATTCTTTTCTCTTTGAAACAAAATACTAACTTTTATAATTTCAAAGAGTAAATGATCAATAACTATCGAAAAAATTATCAATAATAGTTAAGTCTCTACCAATAATAAAGACTTAAAAATACTCCAAACATGCTAGCAAAATGATTGAGTCAAAATATTAATTTTTCTACAAACAAAACAAACAATTGATCATCAATATGTTTGTGTTAATAAAATTTTACAAATTATTTTTCTTGTATCTTCTCTAGCTCACCACTTTCATTACACAGACAATATTCAATTCCATGATTTGAATTTTGAGGTCTTCAATGTCAAAATTTTGACATAAAATTTGATTTTACAAGATAACATGAAAGGAAAACAATTAATATAATTCGAGAATAAAATTAAAGACTCTGAACTAAGAATACAAAGCAGGGGTTGCACGAGTTGGAAAGAAACGACGACAAAATGATATAATCCTGACTTGCTGGCTGCTCAAACACGGTTCGTTTGTCTATCATAAGGTGGAATATACCTCAATTTTATACTCCCTCCGTCCCAGGGTATTTGCACTCCTGGGATGGCAAACGGTTTAAGAAAAATATTTTTTTAAATAAAGTAGTGGTGTATGAGTAAATGTGTGGAATGTTTTGTGAGTGTGCATACAAATTCATATTTCCCTTTTAAATAGTGTGCAAATTGATTTGGGACAACTCAAAATGGAAAGTGTGCAAATTGGTGTGGGACGGAGGGAGTATATTTTAAACTTAATAAAAAATTCTCATCAATTTCTCCACCGTTTTCCATTGAACAATGTAGAGTTAGTTGAAAAAAAATACTCCCCCGTTCGAAAATTTACGAGATATCACATTTTTTTAATAAAAAATGTATTTTATATATAAAGAAGTGAAAACAGGTAAATATATGTGTATATGTTTGTAAATGTGAACGCAAATCAATGTTTTCTTTTGTAGTAGTGTGTAAATTTGTATGAGACGAAAATTCCTGTAAAACAGATGGAGTACTAGTTATAATATATCTCCTCCTTAAATTAGGGTTTAGAGATGAGAAACTTGGCAAAATGCCACTTTTAAAGTTGTATTTTGGAAAATATAACCCGATATGTTATTTAGTGAAAATGTCCCTGCACGATCCTGTGAGATTCTTCTGCTACCTCTATGCGATATTTTCAGAGGTATTTTTACAAAATAAAAAAAATTGAATGACATTTTAAAAAATGCAACTTAATTTAAAAGTGGCATTTTGACCAATTTTCAGTTAAACATTAAAAAAAAAACATGTTAAAATATTCATATTGATTGAGTTGGTGAGCTTGGCAATTGAATTTGATAAGTCGGAACACTTTTTGTTTTCTTTTCCCAATTGAGCATACATTATATGTTAGTTGTAATTTACTTATATATCTTGTGTGATTTGTATTTTATTGGACAAACAAGAAATTTATCCCATATGTATTTGTGTTGTGGAGCTAGAATTATTCTATAATATACATAAAATTTGATATTAATTTGGGATTTACCGGATTCTTGGTTTATCCTAGGTAAGATCAGATTTTCTATGACGAATTCGATAAAATAAAAAATCAATATCAAAAGAAAATTATATCCAAATACAATAGAATATTTAATTATAAAGTAAGTATCACTATCATCTAAATCAATGGTTATAAATAAAATTACATGATAAAGAATGTATATAGCTATAAATGTATACTTTTAAGATATCCGATAAAATTGGTTACTAACACATTGTACAAATGACTATAATAATATAAAAAGAAATTATATGAAAATGTAATACTCCTATATTTTTGGTGATGCTAAAATTTGATTTCTCAGCGTAACGTAAAAAAACTATAAAACGGTTAGGGGCCGTTTAGTTGGGGTAATGAGGGTGGGGAATGAGAATGAATGAAGATTATTAATGAAGATTCATTCTCATTAGTAGTGTTTGATATTATTTATTGTACATGAATAAAATCATAAAAATATATTAAAAAAAAGGTAATCACTAACTCCATAGTGATTATCCTTAATGATACCCATTACCATTACCATTTTAAATTTATACCAAACGTCCCTTTATTGTTTTCACGTAAGACTCTCCGGTTTAAGAAAAATGCTAATCTTACTCAACTATTGTGCAATTAATTAAACTACTATTTATACGCATGCACATAATTACCAATAACAATTACCATCTCTATAAAATAATTCAAGAAGATTTTCTCATAGTTAGAACTTGAGATTCGTCTCTCTTTTTAACTTTAGCATTTTATTCTAATATTGTTTTGTGATTTCCATCTTTTATTTTACTTGTAAATTTTGTGTATTTTAATTCTTTCGTTCGTTTTTCTTTTGTGATTACAAAAGATCAATGGCATTCAAGATATACTTTTCATAAGTTCAGGTCTTTGATATCCTATCCTGAGTTTAGAGCCTCTAGTCATCTCTTCTGCGTTAAGAGCTTTTATTTTATTTCTTTTCGATTTGTCATATGAAGACGATATTTTTAGTGTTGACAATTTGAGATGTTGGCTGTGTAGAGAAGGAGGTGGGTCGATAACATAAGGTAGAGGTTTCTGTGAAAATTATCACTCTATACAAGGAGGGTCAAAGTCGAAGTAGCTGAGCATTTTTCGGTCAATAACTTGTACTCCCTCCGTCCCAGAGGTGTTTTCACCTCTGGGATGGCACAACTTTTAAGAAAAGTAAAGTGTTTTGTAAAGTTATATTATTAAAATAATGAGATTAGTTGGATTGTGAGGATAAAGTTAAAGTAATAGTTTCCATTTATAGGGTGTGAAAACAATTGTGGGACGGACGAAAAAGGAAAGTGTGAAAACAATTATGGGACGGAGGGAGTAAAATTTAATTCAATTGCTTAGTGATTATAAAAATTACCTTGTTCACAGAATGCAAATATTTGAACTCATCACTTTGCTTAGGGTATTCGAATCTATTCCAAACCCTAAATATCGGGTGTAACCTTTAATTATTGTGGATAGTTTTTTCGATAGCTTCTGTTCTTATATTATTTAAATTATTTTTCTTCATAAATAAGCACATGCATGTCTCATTTTTATTAAATTTATAAGAAAAAGAAGAGATGGTATTATTTATTTGCGTCACACACATATATATATATATATATATATATATATATATGTGTATATATAATCCAATTTTAAAAAATGTGTGGTACTAGAAGCTGTCCCACATGTGTTATCTCCAAATCTATTGAAACTTGATGCAATTGATCAATTCCTTAATATTATAGGTCCAATATTGGAATAGTGAGCATTCACGTGACAATCATACTTGTTAAAAGTGACAGCACGTGGTTTTTGGTACCACACCAATCATATGGACCTGCATACTCATAATTCACCTGTTTCAATCATATGGCTTTTTGCATTTTATTTAATATATTATTAATTACGGTTGTAATGACACCTAACGTGCAAATTAATTAGCAGCCGAAATAGTGTTTCGACTATGTCTAACATTTTTTTTTTAATTGAAAGGGACAATTTCAAATATTGTAAATTTGTAATTTAATGTCGAATTGATGGACGTTGGACTTAAGTAAAGATATTGGTAGAGATTATATTTCATAATTTTAATTCTTTAGATTAGTGTGAGAGAATTCTGAGCTATCTAATATCGTTTATCGGTAAATGTTAGTTGTTAGAAGTTAGTTCACTAAATCTCCAAGCACTCCAAGAATATCTTCAAGCCGACCTTATATCTCCTTCCTAATTCGTTTTTAGAGGGAATCGAACCTGAATCACTCACTCAAGTAAGGAGTCCAGTGGCCAGGTGAGCTAACCCACCTGATTAAATCAACATTGCTTGTAGTGCCTTAAGGATGAATTTTATTATGATAAGTTTTTGTATTGTTATTTTTTTTGTCTCTGGTCTTGAGGATGAGTTTGATAATTTCGTTTACGATATGAGAAGAGTTGGTGACAAACTCATCCTTAACTGAACACTCAGTAGATTATTCTGAACACTCAGTAGACTATTCTGAACACTCAGTAGACTATTATGATAAGTTTTTGTATTGTTATTTTCTCATATAAGTTTGATAATTGTCGTTTACGATATGAGTTTGATTATCCTGAGTGACTATTCTGAACACTCAGTAGACTCCATCAGCTGACTCCCATCAGCTGACCACCATCAGTTGACTCCCATCAGCTGACCACCATCAGCTGACCTCCTCAGCTGACTCCGCTGATATACCAGATGACTTTCAGTAGACTTCTCAAACGATCTCAGCTGACCTTATCAGATGACTAACCATCAGCAGACCTATCAGCTGACTTCCTCAGCTGATAGTATAATGTTCAGTTAATCAGCAGTACTTGCTCATCTGAGTTTATTTCACTTTCTTTGCACCCATAACAGAATTCCTATAAATTTTTGTCATCTCCTTTTTATCAGTAATTTTTAATATTATATGTTTTCAAGTTCTAAATTGTTTAAATTTTGTTGATGTTAAATCCATTTTTTTGGATTTGCTTGTCAATTTGCATTGTATGATTTTAAAATTTTCTTCAGTATTTCCGGAATTGTGTATGCATGATTTATAATTTTCTTCAATGGATATTACACATGTACTGTTATATTCAAAATATCTCTATCAATCCTACTAGGCTACTACTACCCTAAAAAATAATGTTCTTTCAACAATTTTCTCAATACACTTTTTTTTATTAATTATAATCTTTAATTTTCCTCACATAAAATAATACTCTTAAACATTTTTCTAAGCATCGTTATGAACAAAATTACTCAATTGTCGCTAGTGAAAACTCAACACAATCACAATCTATGAGAGAAAACGTATGGGATTCTATTATTCGAACCTTATGCAGTCCTATTTTATTACTCCCTCAATCCCACATGAATTTGCACACTTTTCTTCAAAAAGAGAAATATTAATTTATGTGCACACTTACAAACTCTACACATATTTACCCATATGTCACTATTTTATATATAAACATATTTTCCTTAAAAGATGTGTCGTCCCGTAGACGGAGGGAGTACAATGTATAAGTCAGACTCCAATTGTGCACTGAATGAAATTAATCCAAATTATATTCATTCAGCAAAATTATAATATTCATTTATTATTATATTAAATTTATAAATTAATAGTATTTATCCAAACAGTCCGCTACACATGGGTATGCACAAAATTTTATGGTATTACTTTCTACATCCCAAAAAAACATTTCACACTTTCTATTTCCATCAGTCTCACAAAAAAATTACATAATTAAAAGTAAAAATTATTTATTAAACCACACTCACAATACATAAAAATGCACTCATTATAATTTTTTTCTAAATATATGTCCAAAAAGTTTTGCAACCTATTTTGAAATGGCCACGAAATAGTTTATAGCAATATTAGTATTAGTAAATGAATGATATTGTATACTCCATCCCGTTCCCTTATAAGTCGCCCATATCTTTTGGGCACGAGAATTAAAAAGTGTATAAAAATATTAATATAGTATATGTAATTAATGAAAAAAGTGAAAAAATAATGAGAATAGTACAAAAAATATTGTAAAATAATATTCCCTCCGTCCCAAAACTACTTTCACACTTTTCTTATATGGACGTCCAAACTCTACTTTCATACATCTAAAAATGAAACTTTTTACACTAATAAAAGTCAATAAAGTACATATTTTTTATTTTATTATTTTACTTTACACTCACATACTCACTTTTCTTTGGTTCGTGTGCTCAGAATTACCATGAAAATAGTTTTAGGACGGATGGAGTAATAAAGAATTGAATAGTAGTTTTCTAAAAAGTAAAAAAACAAATGAACAATATACAGTGAGACGGACAAAAATGATAAAATGAGTAACTTATAATCGAAGGGAGGGACTAATTTATTTTTATACTGTTAAACAAAAAGTGGTTATTTCCATGATATGATTGTGAAAGGAACATAACATACAGATGGGGGTGGGGACTGGGGAAGTGGCGATCACGTGGGCATACAAGTGAATAAAACTCAAAAACGAAGCGAATGCGACTTCTGTCAACACACTTCACGTGCGGTGGGACTTCTATTTGTCGTCCTGTATTTATTTTTTATTTAATAAATAATTCTCTTATATATATATATATATATATATATATATATATATTATTGTTTGTGTAATTGTGTATCTTCTTATGAAATGGTTACATGCATGTGTGGTAATAAATAAATAAATAAAATTAATGAGATTCATTTAATCTGAATGCGGCACAATTCAGGTAAAATTGCACCATCTTAGCTAGGTTGGTGTACTCTTCTTTCAACAACAATTAATTATTTTAGTCCATATATATAATTACTAAATTCAAAAGAAAAGGATAGTCCCAATTATTTGTAGTGGTTTTGTCTCCCCCACCCCCACATATCCAATCTTTTTCAATCATTGGATAATACAATATGGCCCCCTCTCATTATCTATTCTATTTCTACAAGCCCTGTGAAAAAAATAATCAATTAAATGAGAAAACTATTGAAATTATTATAAATTTGTAAAAAAAATAATGCACTATTTTTAAATAAGTACGAATTTTTTGCATAATAGTGTAAACACAGTTGAATAATAGAATTTTTCTATATATTGTACCTATTTGAAAATATTGTATTATTTTGGTACCAATCCGTGACTGCCCAAAACTATTTTATTATTATAATTTTTATTAATACTAATAGACAGAGTTGAGGATTTTTTTTTGTTTTATTGAACAGTGCTAAGTTTATTGCTTAAAGGTGTATTAAAAAAATATAGTAATATTATGAAGTGTGTTATACCCTAAATATATTATGTGGCTTAGATTCAGAGTAACAAATATGATCAAAGCAATAACATCAATAATTGCTCAGTATTCTATTGCAAGAGTTGTGATTTAAAGAGAGCGTGTATTGCTTGTATATATGACAATGTGTGTGCTATGGTCATGGAAGGTCATATGAATACATTTTGAACATAAGAATAGAGGCGTCACGTGGCATGTGGGAATAATCAACTGCATAGTGAATAGTATAATGTGTCAGGCCTTGATGACACACAGAATAAGATTTGATTGTCTTCGGAATCAAGATTCTTTCTAGAGCTCGAGTCCTCACTCAAATATATGGAGCTCGTAGCTTGTGGTTCCTTGAATCTCGAATATTGCACAATTGTTTATCTGGGCTTTGATCTTGCCTAGACGGTTCCTGAGAGATTTTTTCGAGCTTTCAACTGGTCTCAAATATCCTCGAACGGCCTAAAATGATGCTCCCAAACTCTTAAAAACCTCGGACAAGTCACACAGATACTGTCCGAGCTTCCTACATCCTCAGATGGCCTATGGGTAAACCTCCGAGCCCCGCTAGATCCTCTCGGTAATTTGGCTTGGCCTACTCTATTTATCATTCGGCTCAAATCCATACATAGGTAAAAT
Organism: Prunella vulgaris; assembly: GCA_026898435.1. NCBI lineage: Eukaryota > Viridiplantae > Streptophyta > Magnoliopsida > Lamiales > Lamiaceae > Prunella > Prunella vulgaris. The sequence continues at coordinate 460,560 of JAPKLY010000003.1, forward strand.
CGCGCCACTACAAAGTGTAAATAAAAAATATTTGAAAATATAAGAGGATATTTTTTTAATTTTTTGGTCATTTTAAATATGTAAAAAATTATTTTAAATTTTTTATTAATTTAAAATAGAAAAGAGAGAATACTAAATTTTAAAATAAAATGAGTATTATGAGAGTGTGTTATTGGGTAATTGATTTTTATCATCATGTAATTTTACCATTTTCTGATTTTCATCCTATTGACTTTTGAATGTTTATTTTTTCTTTGTAATTTACAATTTTTTTTAAAAAAAATTGGCCCTAAGACTTTTTATACCAGGTAAGGTGATGTGGCATCTTTTTTATTAAATAAGCGTATGTTGAGTTGATTATTTATACAATGACATTAATTAAATAAAATAATAATACAAAAATTAAAAATAATTATATTTAAAAATTACAAATATAATGTAAATTAAAACTCTGCTGTAAAACAATTGAAAAGACATGATTATAAAATAAAATTAAAAAATAATTTAGTTATTTTAAAATAATCAAATAAATAAATTTATATTTAAGATAACATTACTCACTTTGGGAGATTTTATTAAACATTAATGCACTTGCAGACCTTAAATAGAAGGTCGATGAAAATTTGATTTTACATCACCTTTACAAGTTGTGTTATGGTATAACAAGACGTAAAAAAAAAAGTGTAAACTACAAGACTAAAATCAAAATATAAAAATTAATAAGATGAAAATCAAATGATGATAAAGTTATAGAACAAAAAAATATAATTTTTCTCATGTTTAATTTTAATTAAAAAATATAAATTTATAGTAAAATATCACGTAATTTATTAATGACAACTGAGCTGGAAGAACGGTGTAAATGGAAATACTCTCTCCATCCTGGAGCATTTTACATATTAAAGGGTGATATATTTTGTAAAAAAATACTCCCCTCGTCCCACTATAAGTTGCTCATTTTGGCATTTTAGTTTGTCCCACTATATGCTGCTCGTTTACTTTTTTACCTTTTCTGGAAACTATCATTTACTTTTTTATTATTATTTTCCAATACTTTTTACACCATTTTCATTACTTTTTCACTTTTATCCATCACATCACTTATACTTTTTCACTTTTTTCATCACATCACTTATATTTTTTCACTTTTACCTTAATTCGTGTGCCCAAAAGCAACGAACAACTTATACCGGAACGGAGGGAGTATATTTTTTTTAATAAAATAGTGATATTATATATATATAATTTTGTGAGTTTTCATGTAAACTAATTTTTTGTAATATGAAAATTTATATGGTATATTTTGATAGAAAAATATGAAAAAAATTTGTAAAGAGAAGAAGTGTAGAAGGATTATGTTAAAATGCAATGGTGATTGAGAAATTATGAGGTGATTGAAGCCAATCATATATTGGGTAACAAACAAACATACAGAAATGTGTAATGATTACCAATTTTGTGGTCCCACCCCCAATTCGATGGTCAATTCTGCCAGATTTCTCATTATCTTCATCTCCTCCTCATCATCATCATTATTATTATTATTATTATTATTATTATTATTATTATTATTATTAT
>JAPKLY010000003.1:472498-497303 GCA_026898435.1 Prunella vulgaris
AACAAAGATCCCATCTACAGGCAACTCCAAATCAATCTTGTTGATAGACGACCCAAAGACGAGCTAATGAAGAATAATCAACATAAGCAAAAAGGTTAAGTCAAAGTAGCTCGTAAAGTAGCTCGCCTGAATCATCATCCACGTCATCACTTATTAATCAACCACTTATAAAATTAATCCACTTTATTTATTGGAGAGCGAGCTTCACTATTGCACCACAAAACAAGTGTACTATACTTGCTCAAATAAACACACATTTTTCTTTCTCTTCATTTATACTTTTATATATGTATAGATTACTTATTGAACATTCTAGAGTTTGTGATTTGAGTTAGATAGACGTTGAATACCTTGTCTTTGTATAGAGAAGATTTTGTGCATCGAGTGGAACTGAGATTTTTTTGTGGTGATTGTTCGAAAGTTCTACTGATCTTTTAGATACACTTATAAAAGAGTATTTACATATTTATGTTGTAAATTTTTTACTTTTATCAAACTATAAAATTAATCATTAAAAGAATAACATATCTTAATGTCTATCTTTGTCTCCTTTTTTTTCATCTCTCGTACCAAATGGATCATTTTCTCATCTCTCGTACCAAGTGGATCCTAAGAAGATAAATGCATTATGCATCATAAGTCTCATTATCCCCTTTTAAATCACTAACCTAAAAAAAAAAAAAAAACTATTCTCACTATCCATTAAATTTAGACACTATTTTTAGTCTGTCTACACAAAATATGCACTTTTTTTTAATGAAAATTATCATATTTATTATCACTTTTACAATCAATTATTTTATTTATAAGTAGGCCCATAATACTCTCACATATTTTTACTTTATCTATTTTTTCTTAAAATTTATGTAAATATAATGGTGCACAAATTTAGTGGACGGAGGAAGTATGACAATACAAGTGTTCGAGATAATTTTAAATCATTTCTGAGACTAAAAAACAAGAAGAAAGAAAATCGACAAAATCTTATGTAAACAAAATTTTCTATTCAATCCGATTGCATTTTGTGCATATTTTTAAATAATAGATTGCTACCCATTTTAAAGGATTAGTCTTGTATGCACCAGTTACACGATGCAACTCAAGTTAATTTTTTAAAAGTTACACAAAATACTATTGAAAAATTACATATGTTATTACTGAAAAGCTTATCTTTCATAGTGTAACTTTTCAGTAATAGTTTGTTCAACCGTTTCAATAATAAATTATGTAACTTTTAAAAAATGAACTTGAGTTGCACCGTGTAACCGATGCACAAGAGACTTACTCCATTTTCAAAACATATCAACTTATTCATATCATATTATTAAAAAAAAAAAAACCAACTTATCATATATATTCATGTTATGAAATACTAGTAGTTACGAATCATTTGTAGGATTAACACTGTAATATTTAAATAAAAAATAGCAAGCCCAAAATGAAAACACACACACACACACCAAACATGGGCATCGATATGGAGGGACAATATCTGAGGCTCCACATGAATCTTGAAAAAAGACATTGCACACAAATGATGAATGCCCATTTGCCATATCTAAACATACTTGAATGAAACATCATTTAATATAATATGAATGACAACACCAACATCCCACAACACTATTATTAATTAATGTGACATATACCCATATATAATTTATCATCAAAATGTTTACCTTTCCATTATATTTTGGACCACTACAATCATATTTCTAGAGTTCATACATCTTAAATTAATTTCTTATTTCCTCTGGCCCGTCTTTTTTTTTCAAAAAATCTAGACACACAGATTAAAAAAAAAAGCAAAATATATAAGTGTAAAGTAAATTAATAAAATATAAAAAGTATACTTTAATAAAATATAAAAAGTATATTTTATTAACTTTTATGAGTGTAAATTATTTTCTTTTTAAAATAGAAAAAAAGAGTTGGGACGTCCCAAAATATAAAAAAGGGGAAAAAGAATTGGGACGGAGTGAGTATATGATTTGCACCTATATGGAAATATTCGGAATTATCATCATTTCCTCTCTTTTCTTTCTTCAAATTACAATATACTACAATTTCTCCTACTCTCTATTAGGGGTGGAGGAAATATCGAAAATATCGATATACCGTACTTATTGTGTTGAAAAATATCGAATTTATCGAAATTTTCGGTACAATATGGTATCGTATTAAAAATTTCAATACGGTAACAATATATAAATATAGAAATTTCGGTATACCGCGATATACAGAAAATTTCATATTGAAAATATTTTGGTATATCGAAAAAATTAAAATTTTCGGTATACCAAAAATATCAAATTTTCGGTATACCGTTGTCATACCGAAATTTTCGGTATGAAAACGATATGATTTTTTTCGGTATCGAAATTCGGTATACCAAAATTCTTTGTATGACAACGGTATGATATTTTTCGATATCGAAAATTTCGATACAGTAATGATATGACGAAAAAAATTTGGTATACCGTACTGTCCACCCCTATTCTCTCTCTATATATTTTTTTATCAGTAAGATAAATGAATTATTATGTTTAAAGTACAAGGGATACTTCCTTTCTTATAAGATCATTCTTGGACTCAAATATATTGTGACATTCTTTGAGTTCTCCCTTGTTGTAATTCAGTTTCATAATATTTACCCCTTCAATTCCTCAATCACCATTGTCCAAATCAAACTTCAAGGGTATGTTCTTTTTTAGATTTAAAAAATTGAATTTGAATATTAAAATCTAAAATTCGTTCTAATTTAGATTTTGAATATATTTTTAAAATCATAACCCTAGTTCCCTGTAAATAACCTATATAAACATATCAATTAACTATATATTTTTACTTCACATAATAATTTCTCTACGTTTATTCTCTTATATCATAAAGTTAAAACCATCTCTACTATAAAATATCCAAAACTAATACAGATTTTAAAATTCTCCAGATCTTAAAAATTATTAATTTTCAAAAACCGATTTTTAAAAATCACTTAAAATAGAAAAAGAATATCCCTAAGCTATTGAATATATATTACCTTGTTGCTTATTCAAAGAAGCATATTGTCTCTTTTAAATTAGTAAGAAGAATATAAACATTTTACCAACTTTATTCCTATATTATGGTTTTCACATCTCTTCCTGCTAGAGTAACATAGACATTTTCTGAAATAGTTAGGGTTCCATATGAAATAATTTTAAATTAAAACACAATGGTTTTCACAAGTGGTTTTAAACACAATGAACATTAAGGTCAAACAATACAAAAAACTACATTCGAAACCTCAAATCAATCATTGACCACAAGTTGAAATAAAAGAAAAAAAATATATGAATTGGTAGAATGGGAAAATGTGCAAATTATAATGAGATATAATTAATTATTCCAAGGGTGTAGGCACGTGGGATCAAGATTTGGTTCCCTAAATCTTTAGTTAAAAGTAATTTCTACTTGGGAAATGCACGAGTGGAGTGCTCATGGGATTGCTTCATTATTACTTAATACTCGTGGGATTAAAAGGTGTGTTCCATCATGTTGTCTACCACTAACTGTGACTATGATGTTCCACATAATCCCATTCTCTAATTCTCTAATTTTTGTGTCAAGCTGTCTCATGATACGATACGATACCAGACAAATTAATATATACTCCCCCATTTCAAAATATATGTCATTATAGCATGTATCACGAATATTAAGAAATATTATTTTAACCAATAGCAATGCATTGAGAAATGAATAATTGAAGTTGATTGAGTGTAAAATCTAAAATGATATGACAAAAGTATAAAAAGTTAAAATGACATATTTTGAAACGAGGGGAGTACTATTTTTTATTAAAGTGATACTCTTTCCATTTCAAAATATATGTCATTTTAGCATTTATCACGCATATTAAGAAATATTATTTTAACCAATAGCAATGCATTGAGAAATGGTTAATTGAAGTTGATTGGGTGTTTTGAAAAAAAATATATCTAAAATGACATATATTATGACAAAAGTATAAAAAACTAAAGTGACATATATTTTGAAATGGAGAGAGTAATAAATTAAATTAAATTTATATTTTATCTAACTGTCTTATATTAGACTAACTCTAATTAATTTCATTTAATAAATTACTTTTATTATGTAATAATTTAAAAGTAAATTGTGCCTTATATGTAAAGAGAAAGTTATAGTTGAATAATTTGTAATAAAATGGGCTAAGCATTATTGGGAGAAAGCCCAAGTTGGACATGATTCATTACAACATTTGGTGTATTATTATACGCCCAGGTTATGTATTACTCCCTTTTCTAAAAAATACACCCACCAGCAATTTTTATTGCATTCATCATTCTCCTCTCAAAACACATACATCTACTTTAGGTTTTCGGAAAAACTTCCAGTTTATGCATCAAAACTTTCACAACCTTTCAAAAAATTAGAAGAAAAAAAAAATGAAGAACACATTTGTATAATTCATTGGTGTGCAAAGGAAAATGAATAGAATGTGATGGAGATTGTGAGACAGAATTTTTGAGAGTGTAAATTTAAATAAATATGTTTATTTAGGAAATACGTATTTTTTTTGTGGTACAAAGTAAAAAGAAAAATACGCAAACTTTTGCGGAACGAATGTAATATATCTATTAATTTTTCTTCAAATTTTTATCGATAAGGACGTATTAGACTTTTTCTAATTATTATAAAATAAAAAAATTTATAAAAATTGTATATACAGTAAAACCACTATATATTAATAATGTGGGGACCAGAGAATTTTATTAATTTATAGAGATATTATTATATCGATAAATTAATAATTTACTAATTTAAAGAGGTTTTAACGTATATACAATATCACCATAAAATGAATGTGAATCAGTTGCTCGACTTTCCGGGTGAAAATAATCAATGTCATGAAGTTCAGAGTCTAGAAGAGATAGTGACCGATGTCATTCATAATCCGGAAGATGATGAAGCAGAGGATGATCAACAACTCTTCGTAACTTTTTGTCGCAGTACGAGAAGACAATGCCACAACTATTGGGTGCAGTAAGGAGATTTAAAGATGAGATCAACATATATTTGAATTTCAAGAAAAAACAAGTTACAGTAAATTCTTATTTTACTAAGCTGTCTTAAGAATATCAAGTGGGATCAAGATATATACACTGGGATCTCAAAAAATTATTATCTTATAATTTTATTGATTAGGTCCCAAATTTTTACTGGTCCCAACTTGGGACCGGACAAATTATTAGTTTTAACAAGGTTATTAATTTATCGAGTATTGATTTAACGAGATTTTACTGTATTCAAACCCCAGTTAACATGATAAATCCACACCTTCTCAAAGAAATTTGGGTATATTTAACACAAATATTAATACAAACATTTGTGGTTTCAATAGTCATTAGTCCATATGCAACCTTCAATGGTGACCTTAGGTTAAAAAAAATCACTATATTTACAAATAAGTGCTATGTAGAAAAAAAATATGCTTCTATACATAAAAAAAAAGAATATTTCTATACAAATATTTTAAATCTATTTGTAAATATAATAACTTTCTTGGACCTATATGTAAATCATCCCAACCTTTACTCTCATTTTATATTGGACATTTACCCAAAAAAAAAACTACTGAAGTGAGATCACGTTATTTACTTTCAGAAACCAACTTTTTCGTTGCTTTATTTCAAGTTTACCAACAGCTACTTTTGGGCCTTTTAGTTTTTAACTGAAAAGCCACCCAAAATTTTATTTAAAAAATAAGAACGAGAATGATGATTTTTTTTTTTTTTTTTTTTTGACAGGGAGAATGATGAATTTTAAACCATCAGACGTTGTACATTCACCATCAACAATGCCTTCCTTAAAATAGATTTTAAACTCCTCATCCAAATGGAATCTAAGAGAAGCCCATTAGGTTTATGAATTTCAAGATCCGATTAACATTGTAAGCAAAACGAAACTTGTGCTAACACAATCAGAAATGAGGCATTGCAATTAAATTGGATTACATTCTTACTATGAACAAGATCCAGCATCAGATCAATTCACCAGAAGTTCACAACTTTATGTTAAAAGTTAAAGAAACTTAAAGGCAATCAATTAACCAAAGAAAAATAAATAAAAGGGAAAATATGTATATTTTCACACCTATAATGGGGGAGCAGGATATGGCTGATGACCATAGTATGGAGGAGCTTGTGTCGTGGCAGTTGATGCATACATTGGAGGAATCCCGGCCATCATTCCACCTTCATTACTGCAAAATCAATGCAAAATCTCCGTAAGCTACATCAAAATCAGAAGTGATAAGGAAAAGAAGAGGAACGTTAAAAATGAAAAGATGAGAGAAAATTTCAAGATGTGAACCTGGTTGCATAGAGGCCATGGGCATGCCCATAACCTTGATATAGAGTATTTGTCAGATCAGGCCTGCACAGGAAACAAAAATTCATGATTTACGAATTCGTGGTGAATTTAGCGACACCCATGAGATGATAGAATATCAAATAACTAGGAAGCAGAAATAAGTTACATTGGCTGTTGAATAGGAAACTGTTGCAATTGAGTAGCGGGTTGCTGCAGTTGCCCCCCTGCTTGTCGCATCAATTCAGCATAGACATATTCATCGACCCGTTGTTTGGCAAGGGCAACCTAAAGACACAACATTGGCAGATGTATGTGTATGTTTAGATCATCTAAATTCATAACTCAGAATTAGAAAGACAAGTTTCCTCTGCAAAAGTACAAGGTAATATAATATTCCATAAGCATGCTGGTGTTGTTTAGAAGGAATACAAGGTTCTCTTGTGGAGTACTATTTTTGTATAAAAGCGACATCCCGAAGAAATGGTTATGGATGCCATAAAGCAAGAAATTACCAGACAATTAGAAATTTTATTTGAAAGAAAAGGAAAGGCTTTACCTGTTGAGTGCTACCACCTAAATGTATCTGCCTTTGGTTTTGTTCACCTCTCACACCATAAACCTGCATATAGGAAGGGAGAAGTGACTTCAAGAAAGAATCAATTATATAAAGGATGAACACACCCCAAATTCAAGGAATCAAGATTCTATGAACAGGAAATTCAGTCATATTGTAAATTGTTGGGTCTAAATTGCTATGAGAAAACTACCTTTATATTGGCTCCGGACTCATTTCTGATCCTTGAGATGTTGGTCCCAAACCTTCCAATCAGCCCACCAACCAGATTTTCAGGAACCATAAGCTCCAAAGTTACATAATCAGCTGCAAAATTTTTTGGCCTAATGATGAGATCCTTGTGGTCTAAAATATTATATAATGTTTTCGGTAGCAGAACAAAAAATTAATAAAAAAATCAATTTATGACAAAGTATTTACGCACCTGAAGTAGGATCCACATATGGTTGAGGTTGCCTTGGAAAACCAACATTATTTGTGCTGACAGCTATTACTTGTTTAGGTGGGTTATCCCTATAAATTGCAGACAAATTAAAAATCAATTTTAAGACAAGTAAAGGAAGACAAATTTAAAGAACATGTATTGACGTAAGTCATATGTCCACCTAAGTTGGCACCCGATTTCCACTACAGCTCTCAAAACTGCAGGAATTTCTCCTGATACCTGCAAGAATGATAACTTTAGCATCTCTCACAGCAGTAAAAACAGAAGACGGCCAGTATACACAAAGAACATGTACGCGCATGTGAAGCAAAGTGACTACAGATAACTTCCACATACAAAACTTGATGCTGATAGCCTAAAAAAGCCAATTAGAAACACAATACACGCCCAAACCACCTTTTCTCGAAATTTTATGATTGATTTTGCCATGCTCATAATGATGTGCATTATTAGATTGAAATTCATTAAGCAAAGTGGACTCAGCTGATGCTCTTTATCTGGTGGGAAAGTATTATACCAACTTAGCAACATGGACAGGCGAATAAAAGAGGTTGAAGTTGATGGATATATTGATCCTCAAGACAAACATTTCGGTGCATTTCTCTCACAAAAAAATAAAAATAAATATTAGTCTTGAATTGAACATCGTGCAGTAATTTCCTGTTATTATATTAAAAATCGATGGAGTCCTCGTACAAAAACACGGGCACAAATTATTTTACAACCATGCTTTCATGATCAGATTTATATACGCTAAAAATATGTTAGTATATCCATCTCAAAAATTCGAATGTTAGATGAAATAACTTGCAATTGCAAACTAACTTGTACAACTCGATCGGACTCATGGGCAGATGCAAAAGGAGGTAACTGATTAGGTGAAAGAACAGTGATAGTTGCTCCAGAGGTCTTCCTCAGGCTCACAATATTTTGACCTGAAACTCCAATCAAACCACCTGCTTGAGAACCAGCTATCAGAAGCCTCACTGCATTAGCTGCCACGTGTCCAGGACCAATATTCACTGCCTCCACATTTCCATCATCTTCCTATAGAGATAATTAAAAGAGAAGTATTAGATATTACCATATTAATCAATCTTAGACTCTGGAAATCAACAACTAAACCTAATCCACTGCACAAAAGGTTTTATGCATGATATTCATGGAGTAGACTGTAACTATATTCCTGGGCTATACCTTAACCAATACTGATACAATTATTTATTTATCTCCATTCCCATCCCAAGAAACCTTGAGCCTGAACCAGCCATTTCCCACCCAAAAAAGGGAGGGGTAAGGGGGTAGGGAATGAACTACATCAAACAATTCATTCGTAATACTTTCACTATATAAATGCGGATGGTAGAATATAAATGGGGCAAACAACTTTTTTGATGTTCCATTTATTCTCATCTGCCCATGTAAAACAACTACAATCATGAGTCAAGATAACAAACAAGCGAGTAGGTTATGAAGGAAATACAATTGCAACCACTTTGGCAATTAAAAGCAAAGTATTCACTGTAACTGGATTCCAATGCAGGGTTTCATGATACCTTGAGGATTAGGCTAACAATTTGATGAAGAGCATTCTCTGCATCAGAGAAGCTGTTGTCACTGTCCTTGGAACTGATAATGATTACCCTCTCTTCGTGTCGCTGCAAAAAAGAAATATAGAAAGAAATAAATTCCACTGAGGTCTGAAAACAACAATTAGATCATGGACATACATGAAATTCATAAATGGACGAACAAAAAGAAATAAGACAACATATGTTCAACATATGAAGCAATCAAGCCAACAATAACTTAGTTCCCGCAGGCTGTAAATTGTGAAGTCTACTCCACATCCAGATCAGATAAAGCTAGGACGACGTACATAAAACAGGAATAACAAAATTCAAGAATATTCCATAAGATAATGGTTCACCAGACAAGGTCCCAACCAAAAACAACTTTTTCTAAGTTGGGCAGAGGAAATCAGGATGGAGATGGGTTTGCTAGTTGATCCAAAAATGGATCCACCCACCTGTGAACCACACCATCCTCCCAGACACACATATACTGAAATACATATGCAGAGACCAACAACAGGAGGGCGCTAATTAAAGAAATATAGGAGAATAACATGTGGATAGCACTGGGGACTTGAGGATATTATTGAAAGGGGTGGGGAGGGGTGGAGCTGGAAGCAGGGGGTGGGGATCGAAAGAGGCGGGGAGGGGATGAGTTCTCCATTTCTATAAATAAGGACAATTCTGACCTAAATATAGGCATTAAGTTACTGAGTTGGCCCTAAACATGAATCTGATGCACAAGCAATTCGAAAATTTCCAGCAGGAGTAGCTAGAGTCTGGATGAGATTTAGAGACCCGCCTTATTGGTCTAAATCCAGTTTTGTAAGAGGGCTTAGTTCCTCTAGCTGTCAAAGAAGAACTGCAGAGCAAGAAAACAGGAAAGTGAGTAGCTAATTATTTTCTACATGCTAGTTCTAATATCTAAATAAGATATTACATTATCACCCTGTAACAGAAACAGAAACAAGACGTTAGTAACCTCTCCTGAACAAAACTTCTCAGATGATGAAACAACTACTATTACAATGTTTCATCTTCCCAGACACCCATTGGTTTACTTTATAGTTTTGCTTCTGTTAACATGGAACCAGATTAACAATTTAACGTTCCTGCAACATTCCAAGCTCACTTAAATTTTTTATTAACTTGAACATCCCAACACATGAAAACAAGCCGTAAAGCTTCTGTCATATCTTCAAACATTTTACAAACAAAATTATGATTATGAAATCAAAATTTCATCATACAAATGCTTGGACTTCATCGTAGTTTCAAATGAGACCAAATCCTAGTCTATATTATCCTTCGGTTCCATTTTATATAATATAGGACAATTAAAAAAAATGATAATAATGCTAAGAATTACAAGCTCCACCACCCACCCACCTCCACTCTTTAACAATTTATACCTTTACAAGAAAAGAAGAGACAGAAGTTTCAAATTCAATTATTCGATATGGAAGAACACATTGATGATATTTTAACACTTGTAGCCAAATATTACCAAAAGAAATCAACTGAAATAATATCAGCCTACTTACGGAGATAGCGTCCGCAATTTTAATAGTAGCTTTAGCATCATCCCGAATCTTCTGGATACGATGGCCTGCTTTTCCTATAACCTTCCCAATCTGTCTAGAAGGCACCACAATGCGGTATATCACGTCATGAGAGGCCTTCACGCGCCTCTTCGCTCCCGGCACATCTGCTGATGTCCCGGCCTCCGTTTCCTCCTCCTCCTCGCGTGGCCTCTTGAGAGTTCCGGCAGCCGTGATGGTCGTGGAAACGACGGCAGAGGCGGTAGTATCGCAATTATCAGGTGCAACCGTAGCATTCACCGCCGAATCACGGGTGAGATTGGCCTCTGATCCAGACGGAGCGTTAGGGTTTAAAGACGTGTTCCTATACCTTTTCGGGTTCGGACTCGGATTGGCAGACATGGCTGAAACTAGAAGATCGAATGAAAGCCGCTGGCAGTGTAGAGGGTTTTTTTTATTCAGGAAATATTACGGATACGCCCCAAAACAAAAGCTCAATTCGCATTCTCAACGGACATTATATTTCGATTTTCTAATACGCAAATTCTTGAATATTTCCACCACTTTCCCACCATAAGTTGTTAATTTTGTTATTTTTGTTCGTTCTACTGTGTATTACTTTTTACTATTTTAAAAAATTACTATTTATTTAATTATTATTATTTTTAAATTTTTTTACACTATTAACATTATTTTTTCACTTTTTCATCACATCGCATGTATTATATCAATATTTTTATATTTTTCTTAATATTAGTGCTAAAAAATTATGAACAACTCAGGGGATGGAGGAAGTATAATATTGCATACCGTGAAGCATATTCAGATGAAAATTCACAGATTCTTATCGGATCAGATAAATATTTTAAGGAAAAATTTCGACAGTCCCAGAATGTATATTACATGAACATATGTGTGATACTATAAAATAAAACGTGTGTAACTACATCTTAAAAATTAATTTTTTATACTTTTAAAGTAACTATAAGGATAATATATATTTTTACAAAAACAAATATGTATGTCTTAATTTATATTTTGTTGATTTTATGTTGATAATATGTTGTTAATGTAATAATATCTTGCATGCGTTAATAGATCTCGACATTCCCTTAATATATACTACATGAACATATGTGTGATACTTTTAGAGCTATCAAAATGGGTCCGGCCTGTTGGGCCAGCCAGAAAAGCCCGGCTTTAAGGACAGGACGTGTCGCAAAAATATAGGCCAGAAAAGAACATGCCTATTTGGCCCGGTTTTTATGGGCCGGCACAGTATGATTTTTTAATAATATTTTTTATATCATACTACTTTTATAAATATTTTCTATGTTCTTATATTTTTTTTATTTTATATTCTTTTATATACTTTCAATAAATATTTTAATTATAATATGGTCAAGGAATATGTGCATCTTTATTGAAACTTTCTCAAAAGATATTTTTAATTAAAAAATACTATCTCAATTAATTAATTAATTTGTAATATTAAAAATATGAATAATAAGATTGACAATATTTTATTCAGAGTCTTGATAAATTACTTTATTTAATTAGAAGTTCCTATGTTTGTTAATATGAATTATAATTTAAACTTATTAAAGGGGTGTTAAATTAGTTGTTTAATTTTTTTTTATGACTTTGCGTTTATAAAGGATGTTTATTAAGGTTTGTTGAATTATTTTTATTTAAATATTACTATATAGAAAGTTGACTTTTATTTTAATTATTAAATTATTTTTGACAAATTAAATATAATTTTTTTGACTATTTGAGTAGTGTATGTATACAAAATTACCAATTAATAAAATGTATATAAAAATCAAATGTAATGTTGATATATTAAAATTTTTGAAAAAAAATTAAAAAAATCGGGTCGGTTTGGACTGGTAGCCCGCTGCCCATCTTGGGCCAGGATGGGCTTGAAAATAAGTGGCCTGATGAGAATCGGGCCGGGCCGAAAAAAAAACAATGGTCCGGTGGACCAGTACCGAGCCCGACCCGACCCATTTGACAGCTATAGTTACTGTAAAGCAAAATGTGTATTACGAAATCTTAAAAAATTAATTTTTGTACTTTTAAAGTAACTATAAGGACAATATTATTTTTACAAGAACAAATATGTGTTTCTTAATTTATTTTTCATTTTTTATTGATTTTATGTTGATAATATGTTGTTAATGTACCTTACATGTATTACTATCTCGGCAGTCCAAGAATGTATATTACACGAACTTATGTGTGTTACTGTGAGACAAAATGTGTGTTACTGCATCTTAAAAAATTATTTTTTTTGTAGTTTTAAAGTAACTATAAGGATAATATGTATTTGTACAAAAACAAATATGTGTTTATTAATTTATTTTTCATTTTTTTATTGATTTTATGTTGATAATATGTTGTTAATGTAAAAATACCTTACATGTATTACTAAATCTCGCTAGTCCCAGAATGTATACTACATAAACATATTTGTGTTACTGTAAGACAAAATATGTGTTAGTACATCTTAAAAAAAATAATTTTTTGAACTTTTAAAGTAAATATAAGGATAATATGTATTTTTACAAGAACAAATATGTGTTTTTTAATTAATTTTTTTATTGATTTTTGTGCTGATAATATGTTGTTAATGTAATAATACTTTACATGTGTTATTATATTTCGGCAGTCCCAGAATGTATATCATATGAACATATGTGTGTTACTGTAAGACAAAATGTGTGTTACTACACCTTAAAAAAATAGTGATTTCTATAAAAATCAATAAATATTTATGAAAAACTAATATTTTTCTTATAGTAACACACATATTGCTCTTACATTGTATTAAAAAAATTGTTTCTACAAAAATAAATAAATATATGTAAAAAACCAACATTTGTTCTTACAGTAGCACACATTTGACCTTATAGTAACATAATTTGTTCATAAGTAACACCAATTGGGAGCAAAAATCGTGAAATTTAATAATTGCTCAGATCTGACCTAACCCGATCAAGATCCGCGAGTTTTGTTATTTTGACCCTGTTGACCCGAAAAGTTTAGATTATTTCTTTTTAAATCAATATTGCACCATGCAATATTGTACACAAGTCATTTTTGTTTTAAATATTGCAATTTTCACTTTTGCTTACGAAATTAACTTGGAATCAAGGGTTGTGATGTTTTTAAGTAAAATTGTGAACATGGTTCACGTTTTAGGTAGAAACGTAACCTCCACTCAAATTTTTCCAGATGTTAGTCAGCTCCGTTAGTGGGGCGGTAATGAATAGTGAAAACGTGACTCACTCTTAGGTTCACATTTCAGGTGCCTGGTCAATGCTCCCACCACACTTAAATATATTATGTCATGTGTATCATTCAATTCAATGCAACTGTGTCATCTATATCATTTAATGCAGTCTGTGTCATCTATATCATTTAATGCAATTGGTGTCATCTGTCTCATTCATTGCGATATGTGTAAAGAGGAGTGCTAAATGCGCAATTAATGAAAAAATTGGCATCTACCTTGTTCAATTTGCAATAGTTAAAAAATGTGCTTATTTAAAAATTAAAAAAATGGCGTGAACAAAAAATATGTTGGACCATTTAATTTAATTTTTATTTGAATATAATAAATCTCTGAGTTTGTATATTTAAATATGTTTTAATTAAACAAAGTGTGCATGCACTTATTATGTTATCCATATTTTATTTTTATAAGATATATAATTACTTTTTGAGAAAAATAATATTAATTTATTATAATACAATAAATATATGAATACTCCCTCCGTCTCAGAGATGTTTTCACCTTAGGGAGTGTACATTTTTTATGAAATATAGAACGATGTGTAATGTTATACTCCCTCAGTCTCGGTATAAGTTGCTCGTTGCTTTTGGGCACACTGATTAAGGTAAAAGTGAAAAAGTATAAGTGATGTGATGTAAAAAGTGAAAAAGTATAAGTGATGTGATGGAGAATAGTGAAAAAGTAATGGAAATAGTGTAAAAAGTATTGAAAATAATAATAAAAAAGTGAATAGTAGTTTTTAGAAAAGGTAAAAAAACAAATAAACAACATATAGTGGGACGGACGAAAATGACAAAATGAACAACTTATAGTGGGACGGAGGGGGTATTATTTAAATAATGAGATTAGTTGTACTGAATTTAAAAGTAATGACATTTTTTGTAAATATGTGAATATTGTGGGGATAAAGTTAATGTAATACTTTTCATTTATAGAGTGTGAAAACAATTATGAGATGGACGAAAAAGAAAAGTGTGAAAATAATTATGGGACTGAAGGAGTATCTCTTTTGAAATTTGTGCACTTTAGTATTATAGTATTTATCAGTTGTATATATTAAGTATTATAGTATTTATTAGTAGTATTTATCATATTAAATTAAAGAGACTTTTATCAATATACATTTGTGTAAAGTAGGAATATAAGATATTGAAAAGAAAATATATTATTAGAAGGGATTAATAATATTTTTGTCCCATAACTTTACATTTTTTTATTTTGGTCCCATAATTATTTATTTTTTCAATTTAGTCCATAACAATTCAAATCTATCCAAATCAGTCCCAAATGACCGAAAATTGCATTAAATGTCATATTGTTCATGTTCCGGACACGTTACAATTTTTCGGTGGAAATTAAAAGGGGTAACCACTAATACAATTTTCGTCCCATAACTTTTCTATTTTTTCATTTTTGTCTCATAATTATTTATTTTTTCAATTTAATCCCATACTATGAATAAATTATTTAATTTTTTTTACCATTTACGCATGTGACATGCTGACTCAGTAAATTCTCTCAATTAATTAAATTTAATTTTCAAATAATAATTTTGCAATTAAAAAAACTTAAAACATAATTAAAATCTAAAACTTGTAATTAAAAAAAGTCACTCATACGTGCAGAGTGTCGATATTTATATTATCTTGCCATGACCCTCCACATTCATGTACCGATCTTTAGTTAAGCTCCACTTCTGTGTT
This sequence comes from Prunella vulgaris, assembly GCA_026898435.1. NCBI lineage: Eukaryota > Viridiplantae > Streptophyta > Magnoliopsida > Lamiales > Lamiaceae > Prunella > Prunella vulgaris. The sequence goes on from JAPKLY010000003.1 coordinate 488,012, forward strand.
AGTGCTTGCTTCTTAATTTTTTCTTTTCCGCAACAACAATCTGTAAATTCTTGATCTCAATAGCTCTATTTTCCCTCAAATGGTTGCAACGACTCGAAGGTGATTGCTAGACGGTGATTGAATTTTATTGGGAAAATTTAAATTTAACTTATTAAATCAGCATGCCACGTCTGAAAAACAAGACATGTAACCTATAATGAATATCATTTTCATCCCACAAATTTTATACTTTTTTATTTTGGTTTCATAATTATTTATCTTTTTAATTTAGTCCCATAAAAATATTCAAATCTATCCAAATAAGTCTCAAATGACCAAAAAATAGTAGCGCATGACTACATGTGAACACAATATCGTCGTTTAATGCAATTTCCGGCCATTTGAGATTTATTTGGGTAAATTTAAATTGTTACGGGATTAAATTGAGAAAGGAAGTGTTGCTTTTCCGATTTTAAGAATTGTCATTCTTCCTTGAGCAACGCTGCTCGATCGAGCTTCCTTAAGAAATTTACGTAGCAAAAATTTCTTGGGAGTTGCTCGACCAACTCTTGAACGAACAAGCCTGCTCGATCGAGCTCTTCTAAAAGGAAAAGCTGTTATCACGTTTTTGAAATCGTGCTCGGCCAGAAATCACTCGTGCACGCCTGCTCGATCGATCACAACAACACGAAAAATCAGATTTTATTCGGTTGATCTCTGCCACGGGGATAAGAAAAGAACTGGGCCTTTGTGTTTGGAAGGACTCTTGGCCCATTTGTGGAGGAGGAAGCACTAAGAATAGAGGGAAGGAGAGAGACTACACTCGGAACACTGACTCTCAATTTTTAGATTTTTCCACAGCTCTCACACACTTTCACATTTTAACAGGTGTTCTTATTTTTATTAAATTTCTTGCAAGTTTTTGAAGGTTTTGGATTATTTCAAGTTGTAATCACAAATTCTAGGTGACTTCTATCATTTATCTCTTAATATTGTTAGGATTTTTATTTTTATTGTTTATTGAAATTATTTTGAGGATTTTATTATGTTTCTATTTTATTTTGCATTTAATGTTATGGGTTTGATTAATATAGGTATGTGCTAATTTGTTTATGCTGTGGGTAATGGATATTGGGTTAGGATTTGTGATTTTATTGTGTATGTGCTAGAATTTTGATTTTTTGGGTGATTGAATTCTAAATTTGTGATTTAATTGTGCTTTAATTGATTGTTCATCTTTTGTTATGCATTTTAATCGAGTGGGCTAGAAGCGAGAACCGCGTTTATTTAATTAATTGCATGATAGGGTTGAATGAGCTATTAAATTGCTTTTGTTTGAACATCCATTACACCGAGAGGGGATGGTTCGTTAAGAACACTCACAATTAGGCACTAGGTTGATATAACGAGAGTTAATCAATTAGGTGAGGATTTATCCTAGTTCGATCACTTGACAAATTGATTTTCGATGCATGTATACAATAGGTCGTAGATTTAAACTCAATTGAAATTACTCAAAGCATTCCTTCACTCCTTGCACTTCTTTGGAAGTTAGAACTAGTTTTAATTTGCATGCTATTTGAGTTGCTTGTTTAAATCTAGCTTTAATTTTTGTTTGTTAATTTTAGCTAAAAAATCCCAAAACCCGGAACCTTTTAAATTTCGTATTGCAACATGTGGATGTTTGAGATTAGATCCTTGGACTAGAGACACCTCCCTAGGGTTCGATAATTTTATAACTTGGTTAAGCTTCATACTCGACGAACCTATACACTTGTAGGGTAGTGAGTTTGTGTGAAAACAAATTTGCGTATCAATTACCCACATAGAAAAAAATCAAGAAATTTAGTAAAATGGATTCCAGCTGACATATTTTGAATTTAGAGTTGGTGATGAGCATTAATTATAATTGGATTCATCTACTACTTCACTATTCATATTCTACCTATTAGTGGACTATTATTTATTAATATGTACCGATGTGATGTACATTATTTCTTGATTTTTTTCCCTTTTCACGAGTCACCATGACATAAAATATAAAATGAAAAATTAAATATATAATAAATTACATCTGACAAATTAATAGATAGACACAATATATTTTCAATGCTTTTTAATATAATATCTTTTTTTTCTATAACACATCATTTATAGTTTTATACTATACTATGATTTTAATACTTACTTTAATCAGCCCAGTCAAAATATATGAAATTATTTTAGAGGGACTTATTTTATGGGCTTATTGGTGTATTATTTTATAACACATAGGAAATATAATATCATTTTTTATAACACATAATTTATACATTGATACAAGACTTACTAAATACTATAGTACTAAATACAGTTGTGCATTAGATTCAACTTCTATCTCCTCCACTTCCTAATTCCTCGATACCTTAATCTAATTGTCATTGCGATGGTTAGTCTAATTGTGCTCGACATTATCACCACAAACACCGCGACATAAACATTGTATACGATTCTCAATCAAAGTGTATACATCATATATATATAGAGAGAGAGAGATAATGCATTATGACTTTCTGTTTCAATATAGCACGTATTGAGTATTTGTTTATGACCATACTAATTAATCTGATTTGTGCTGAACTCGTGCTGAAATTCAAGTCAATTCATTATAAGAAAATAGAAGATTATCTAAAAAAATTTACAATTTTTTTTTATAATGGAATTGTCTACGAATTTAGAATAAAAATTTCTAGTCATCTTTATTCCTTAATCTATAAAAGTTTTGCTAATGAAATTAATTTTCCTACTAAATGAAATTCTTAGATAATTAATTACCATCAAACAATTTGTCCACAATAATTTAACTATAAACTATTTTCCTGCGAGAATTCCATAGATGAATTATTTGTAAGTACGGGCATATAAATAAAAATATTGTAGGCAATACACACTACAATATTTCTTGTTGGAATATTTGTATATAAATAAATTTGACAATACTTTATTTTTTTGTAGTGATATTACTTGAATTAGGGATGAATTTGGCCCTATTTTGAGTAATTCAAACTAATTTGATTTTTAATTTGCGACTTTTAGAAGTTATAATTTTTAAATTATCATTCCAAAATTTTTTTGATCCTTATTTGCTAACCCCTTAAATTACAGTATTTAAAATAAATTTTAACCATATATGTTGTTACTCTTTGTGTTATTCCACCTGTTCCATGTTACCGGTATACGATTATATATGTATTAGTTATGTTATTCACATACATTGCATGATACAATTAATATAAATACAACATAAATTTAATATTACAAAATTGGAACTTGCATTTAATTTCTATTCTCTAGTTAGAGACCCGGGGAGGGGGTTGTTTGAGGTGGGGACTTGCTCTCTTGGAATTCAATTTTTTTTACTATACACACACACATATATATTTTAATATCATTAATCCATATAATTTTACCTTTTCGTTCCTCTTGAATTAATATTTTTTTATTTCTTTTCATATTTTCTCTCTTTGAGATGAAATTTTGGATCCATTCTCGTATCTAGGCACATCATGCTATGCAAATGACAATACTTAGTACTTGCAAGAACAATCAGACCATCTAAATAACAAAAGGTGTCTTGTGTCCGGACATGATTTTTTTTTTTTTGTATGATTTAGCCAGATATTAAAGTTAAAGATGCTCATATATTTATGATTGAAATAACTAACAAATTATATGGCAGCGACAGAAATTCAAAAATATAGTAGATAATACAAACTTATCTATAGACCTAATTGTCATTAAATACTAATTTGTTCCTCTTCGCCCCTATTTGATTTTATTCCTAGTGGAACTTATGATGAATTATATTTATCACTTTTAGTACTAAACAATATTTATATATTTAAATGAATATGGATACAAAAATTAATAAAATATTAAAAATACAGTTGTAGTACAAGTGATGTGATTAAAAAGAAAAACAATATATTTAATGAAAATGTGAATTAAAAAGTGAAAAATTGTTGCAAAAACAGAAATAAAAAATTTATAGTGAGACAGACCAAAATGATAAAACAAGAAGTTTATGAAATGATAAAAGAAATACGAATCCATAGTTTTAGAAAATTAATTGAAATATATTTGAATTGTGTTTATGTAATCTAATATATTGAATTCGTCTACAAAACTCAAAACTTTCTACCATATGAAATTTAAAAAATTAAGGAAAATGAAAGAGAAAAAGAGAAAAAAGAAAGAAAGAAATAGAAGATGCTTATTCTGCTGAGTCAAGATATACATACACATATGCATGATTGTGTTTGGATATGGGTTGCAACTGTATGTAGCTGTAATTCTTGTAACCGTCCTCACCCCCTTCTCCCCCCCTCTCTCTTTATTGCTACTTAATTCTCGCTCCTTTCTTTTTTCTTTTCTCCACCATCATAAAAAAAAAATCATTTTTTTATAAAGTATTTTGTCATTTTCTAACCCTGACTGTCCATGAGAAGACAGACAGCCTCACCACATTCATTGCATTAGATCTCCAGTGAGAACAATGAGTGGTTGTTGCAATGACTTCTAATTTCTTTTATCCGACCAGGCTTCACAATTTTGAGATGCCTGACCACTGGGGAGATGACTTATTATTGATGGTCACCAAGCGATCACGCTCATACAGATCCTCCTCACACAAGCCCACTCATCCACCAACTGCTCCAGTTCAAAAAGATTCTTCGATGAAACAATCTCGGGTCCAGCGAGATTCATCGAACGAAAATCTGTCTTTACTTTCAGGGGAGGTTCTGTCAGATTTTAGGAGGCGGGCAGACAAAGGTCACTCCAAAAGTGGTGTTTCCATGAAATCGAAGAAGGATGAGCATGGAAGCAACATGGTGATGAAGTTGCTCAATTGGGAGAAGATGAAAAGGGGTGTGACGGTAAGGATAGATTGGGTGAAATGAAAGGACTTCAATGTCAATACAGACTTTGGATGTGGAAGGTGCGACGGCCAAGCGGTAAGGAAAATGACAAGGAGAAAATTGACAAAGGAAAAAAGGAAGAGAAAGAGAAGATTAGTGATTCCGATAAGGGAAAGGAGAAGGATATTAATGGTGGTGAGGGAAGGGGAAAAAACAAGATTGAGGAGGAAAATGAAAATGAGGTGGCAAAAGTTGATGGAGGAGGAGAGAAAAGGAAAAAAATTCAAAATCACTATTCCTTTGACAAAATGGGAGATTGAGGAGGACATATTCACCCTCACAGGAGCCATGCCCAACATACACCCAAAGAAGAGATCAAAGATCTCCAGAGGGTCTTGAATGTAGATATTTTAATTACATTACATATTCACCATCTATTTCTTAATTTATAAATCCTTAATTACTCTATGTGCTTTATTAGTTAATTAATTAATTTTTAAATTGCAGGTCATCTTTCCTGGACTACATCTGACCTCCATTACGCCTGACTCATACAAGGTCATTGGACCTTACAAGAAGGTACCTACATAGTCTTCATCATTTACTGCACACACACACACACACACACACATATATATATATATATATATATATATATTTGTATGATATTAATTTTTCTCACAAATATTAATTTTATTACTTTTGTGTTGCAGAGAAAGCGTAGGTCGTGAAAGATCTTGGATGATAATGCTTATGGAGTTCATCAATGGCAGAATTAAAGAGTATTGCAGGATCTAAACTTTTCGCTTAGAAAGTATAAAATCACTATATTTTCACATAAAATCTAATCCAAACTTTTAAATCGTTGCAAATTAACAAAAATCTCAATTTAAAATTTGAAAATGTAGGGTAAGGATTAAAACACTTAAAATATAAGTTTGAGATTATTTTTTTATGTCAGAGTCAATGAGAATAGAGAAATTTTAAAATCGAGGATTTTGGTTGATTTCATAACTTCGTCTTTATATAGTGCAAAGATTTATGTACTCTTATAAATAAATTCTAAATCCATCTCTAGCTATTTGGTGGACATTTTACATGATTTCAGCTCATGCATTGATTCTTCGAGTAAGTCTCTTGTGACATTCTAAATCCACCGCATCATCCATCCTCTATGAGACATCACTATTATTCTTCGAGTAAGTCTCTTGTGAACTCGAGTTCACATGAACTCGTATCACTGTTATGTGTAATCACTATACATCACTGTTGCTCATATATACTGTTGAGTTAACAATGATTGTTTGAAATCAATTGGAATAAAGAAATTAAAGAACACCAAGATTTACGTGGTTCGATCATAAATGATCTACGTCCACGGATGAGGGCAGCTCTCTCACTAATCGATGAAGAAGATATAAATTACAAGTATTTTTGGATATCTCTATAAGTATATGATTTATACTCTATACACATGTGCGTATATATATATAGGAGTATGGAAATCCTAATTAAAGCTTGTGATCGTAACCGCCAAACAAGAAACTGCTACAGTTGCAACCGAAAATGAACAACGATCAGAGCCCAACAGTTTTAAGATTTGATTTTGTTAAACTGATCGCCAGTTGCCCAACTTGGAAGTTTAAACCGCTTCGTAACTGATTCTTGGTTTAATTCCTGACTTAGAGTCAGTATGCTTTTTTTCTTGTCTACTGATGTGATATATCCTCAGCTGAGTCTGAGTACTCAGCTGATATCATCAGTAGACCTCATCAGCTGATATCATCAGTAGACCTTCATCCTGACTAACCAGCCTGTCCACCATCCTGACCTGACCAACCATCCTGACCATCATCCTGACCAGTCATCCTGACTGTCGTCCTGACCAATCATCCTGACATATCAACTGACCTCCTCAGCTGACTCCCTCAGCTGACCTCCTCAGCTGATTTCACCAGATGACTTAGCTGACTTTCCTGATGACCTCAGTAGGCTTCCCAGATGATCCCGGCTGACCCCATCAGATGACCCTCAGCAAACCTATCAGCTGACCCCCTTCAGCTGATAGTATAATGTTCAGTTAATCAGCAGTACTTGCTAATTTGATCTTTATTTCACTTTCTTTGCACCCATAACATATACTATTACTGTTATAAATATATACTTGATTTTTTAACAGTCATTGTATATATGCATAACAGTGATAGTGTATATATATGATAGTGATAATTGATAAACCCGAGTTCACCGTTATATAGTCGAACTAAAAAATTTGTGCCTCTATTTTCAAATCCGGTAATCTCCTCAAAGCCATCCTCCATTCATTCCCACTAAAGCAACAAGCCAAAGTGATTTGAGTTCCAAAATTCAATTGCCCACATGCACTCCTAATACGTATAAATGCTCTGTTGTTTCAATTTCATTCCTACATCTTTTTACAGAATAGATATTTAATTATTAGGTTGATTCCTATATTATTCTCCATAGAAAGTATAAAATCGTTATATTTTCGCATTAAATATAATCTAAACTTTAAAGGCTTAATTGCAAAATAAATCACCAACTTTTCGCGAATTGCAATTTAATCTAAATTTTAAAATTTTGGCAAAATAAATCATCACCTTTTATAATTTTTGCAATTTAAACTTCAGGCACTTTGTCCATTGCCCAAAAGATGATGTGGATAAATAAATGCACATTCATCATCCATATAAATATCCACATCATCAAATATTTAAAATATAAATAAAATTATTAATATTATATATATAAAAAATAAATAAAAAACACATATAATTTTTTAAAAATTAGACATTTTTTTAAAATTTTAGAAGTTTGAATGTATTTCAGAAAATAAATTAAAATTAAAAATAATAAATTAAAAATTATATTGTCTAAAAATAAATAAATATTTTATTATATTTAAATACATAAGTAATATATATATAAACAATAAAAAAATAAAATAAATTTTAAAAAAATTTAAAATAAAATATTCAAATTTATTTAAAATAACTATATATTTAAATATTATATTTTTAAAGAAAAATATAAAATATATAATCTTCATTTTTAAATATAATTTTTAAAATCATGAATTTTGCGTGAGCTTTTATAAATTTAAGAAATGTATATAACTTTTAAAATAAGCAATTAATTAAATAAATAATATAAAAAATTATAAATACATATTCATTATAATTTCTAAACTAAAATATATTATTCTATTTTAACTTTAAAATATTTTTTTGAAATATAAATTTGAAAAAAATACAAATACAAAATATTAAAATAAATCAAAATTTATATATATTCTCTCTAAAAAAATACATTGAATTAAATAAAAAAATTAAATTTATTACTTAAATCAATTCTTAATTTTTAATAAATATTCATATACATAATATTTATATTTTTTAAATATAAAAAAATTATATATTTTCTTAAAATTATAGAAGCTCACGCAAAATTCATGATCCTAAAAATATTTAAAAATAAAGATTATATATCTGTATATTTTTCCTTAAAAATTTAATATTTAAGTTAAATTTATTATAAATAATTTTGAATATTTTTATTGTACTTTGAATATTTTATTTAAATAAAAAAATATTTTTATTTTTATATTGTTTATATATATTTATTTTACTTATGTATTTATATAAAATAAAATATTATTTATTTTTAGACGATATAATGTTTAATTTATTATTTCTAATTTAAATTTATTTTTTAAATACATTCGAAATTTTAAATTAAAAAAATGTCTAATTTTTTTAATATTATATATATATATATATATATTTTTATATTTATAATATTAATAATTTATTTATATTTTTAGATATGTAATTATGTGGATGCTTATTTGGATGATGAATGTGCATTTATTTGTCCACATAGTCTTTTGGGCAAGGGCAAGTTGCCCAAAGTTTAAATTGCAAAAAATATGAAAGATGGTGATTTATTTTGCCAAAATTTAAAAGTTTAGATTAAATTGCAATTCGCTAAAAGGTAGTGATTTTTTTTGCAATTAAGCCAACTTTAAATTGTTACAAATCAACAAAAATCTGAATTTTAAAATTTTAAAATGTAGGGATAAGATTAAAAGAGCTAAAATAAAAATCGAGATTATTTTTTTTATGTCAAAGTCAATGAGAATAGAGAAATTTTTAAATTGAGGATTTGAGTTAATTTCATAACTTCGTTATTATATAGTATAATGATTTATGTACTCTTATAAATAAATTCTAAATCCATCTCTATTTGGAGGACATTTTAGATGGTTTTAGGTCATGCATTAGTTCGTGAATGTCGGGTTAGATTTGGTTTTTATTGGGCTGGTTATTTGTTTAAGCCCTTTGGGGTTTTTGGAAAAATATATCATTTTGGGCTTTTATATTGTTCTGTTTTTG
>JAPKLY010000003.1:502053-609121 GCA_026898435.1 Prunella vulgaris
AATAATTATGAGACCAAAATAAAAAAAGTATAAAAGTTGTGGGATGAAAATGATACTACCTCCATCCCCCATAATTTTTTTGTTAATATCATGAATTCATATAATTTTACCTTTTCGTTCCTCTTGAATTAATATTTTTTATTTCTTTTTATGTTTTCACCCTTTGAGATGAAATTTTGGATCCATTTTCGTATCTAGGCACATCACGCTATACAAATGACAATACTTAGTACTTGAAAGAACAACCGGATCATCTAAATAACAAGAGGTGTCTTGTGGTTGGACATGTAATTTTTTTATTTTTATGATTTAACCAGATATTAAAGTTAAAGATGTTCATATATTTATGATTGAAATAACTAAGAAATTATATGACAGTTGTAGAAATTCAAAAATATAGTAGATAATACAAACTTATCAATAGACCTAATTGTCATTAAATATTAATTTGTTACATCTTCTCCCCTATCTAATTTTTTCCTAGTGGAACTTGTGATGAATTATATTTATAATTTTTACTAAACAATATTTATATATATAAATAAATATTCCATGATAATTGGATACACAAATTTAAAATATATTAAACTAACAGTGGTAGTATTGATTAAATTTTTTTTTTAATGAAAATGTGAATTAAAAAGTGAAAAGTTGTTGCAAAAACCGAAATAAAAATTTTATAGTTTTAGAATATTAATTGAAATGAAAAAAGAAATACGAATCCATAGTTTTAGAATATTAATTGAAATATATTTGAATTGTGTTTGTGTAATCTAATATATTGAATTCTTCTACAAAACTCAAAATTTCTACCATATGAAATTTAAAAAATTAAGGAAAATGAAAGAGAAAAGAGGAAAAAAAAGAAAGAAAGAAATAGAAGAAGCTTATTCTGTTGAATCAAGATATACATACACATATGCATGATTGTGTTTGAATATGAGTTACTGCTATATGTAGTTCTAATTCTTGTAACCGTTCTCACTACCCTCCCCTCCCTCATTCTTTTTGCTACTTAATTCTCATTCCTTTATTTTTCTTATTCTCTACCATCACGAAAAAAACATTTTTTTCATTAAGCATTTTGTCCTTTTCTAAACCTGTCTGTCCATAAGAAGTCAGGTAGCCTCACCACATTCATTGCATTAGATCTCTAGTGAGAACAAAATGAGTAAGTGTTGCAATGGCATCTAATTTCTTTTATCCGACCAGGCTTCACAATTTTGAGATGTCTCACCACTGGGGAGATGACTTATTATTGATGGTCACCAAGCGATCACGCTCATACAGACCCTCCCCACACAGCCCACTCCTCCACCAGTTGCTCCGGTTCAAAATGTTTCTTCAATGAAACAATCTCATGTACAGCGAGGTTTATCGAACCAAAAGCTGTGTTTGCTTCCAGGGGAGATTCTGTTGGATTTTAGGAGGCGTGCAAGCAAAGGTCACTCAAAAAGTGGTGTTTCCAAGAAATCGATTGAGGATGAGCCTGGAAACAACATGGTGGTGAAGTTGCCCAATTGGGAGAAGATGAAACGAGATGCGGTGGTAAGGATAGATTGGGGTGAAATAAAAGGACTTCAATGTCAATACAGACTTTGGATGAGGAAGGTGCGACGGCCGAGCGGAGGAGCAAAAAGAGACAAAACTAAGCAGTGGCATGGAATTTGGAGAGCCCCACAAGGTAAAAAAAAATCAAGGATTTTGAAATTTCCTATTATACCTATAAATGAGAATGACACAACTGGAGGTAATGGTGTTCGCGATAAGAAGAAGAAGAAAGAGAAAATTAGCGGAGGAGGAAGGAGAATAGTGGTGTCTCTAGCAATAAGAAGAAGGAGAAAGAGAAGGTTAGTGGTTAAAAAAGATTCTTTTGTGAAACAATCTCCGATCCAGGAAGATTCATCGAAAGAAAAGTTATGTTTGCTTCCGGGGGAGATCCTGTCGGATTTTAGGAGGCGGGTAAGCGAAGGTCATTCCAAAAGTGGTGCTTCCAAGAAATCTAAGGAGGAGGATCCTGGAAGCAACAGGGTGGTGAAGTTGCCCAATTGGAAAAAGTTGAAAACAGGTGCGGGTGTTGAAGGTGCGATGACTGAGCGGAGAAAGAGGAGGAGGAGCAGACAAAATTAATAGTGGCATGGAATTAGGAGAGCCCAATGGAGTGAAAAAATCAAGGATTTTGAAATCTTCTACTATACCTATAAATGAGAATGACACAGCTGGAGACACCTGCATTGACGATAAAAAGAAGAAGAAAGAGAAAGTCACTGGAGGAGGAGAAAAGTAAAATGACAAGATTGAGGAAGAGAATGAAAATGAGGTGGCAAAAGTTGAAGGAGGGGGAGAGAAAAGGAAAAAAATAATCATCACTATTCCTCTAACCAAATGGGAGATTGAGGAGGACATATTCACCCGGGAGCCATGCCCAACATACACCCCAAGAAGCGACCAAAGAATATCAAGAGGGTCTTGAATGTAGAAATGTTAGTTACATTACATATTCATCATCTATTTCTTAATTTATAAATCATTAATGAATTTATGTGCTTTATTAATTTATTTGTGAGCAAAATTTATCCAGATCTGACCCGACCCGATCAAGATCCACGAATTTTGTTATTTTGACCCGGTTGACCCGTGAATTTTTTATTTTCCTTTTTAAATCAATATTGCATCGTGCAATATTGTACACAAGACATATTTTTTTTTAAATATTGTAATTTTCACTTTTGCTTACAAAATTAACGTGGAATCAAGGGGTGTTATGTTTTTTAAATAGAATAGTGAACATGGTTTACATTTTAGGTAGAAACGTTAACTTCACTCACGTTTTTCCAACTGTTAGTCAGCTCCGTTAGAGGGGCGGTAATGAATAGTGGAAACGTGACTCATTACTCAGGTTCACATTTCAGGTGTCTGGTCAATACTTCTACTGCACTTATTTTCCGTGTGTCATCTGTATTATTCAATTCAATGCAACTGTGTCATCTATATAATTTGATCAGTTGGTGTCATTTGTCTCATTCATTGTGATATGTGCAAAGAGTAGTGCAAAATGCACAATTAATAAAAAAAATTGGCATCTGCCTTGCTCAATTTGCAATAGTTAGAAAATGTGCTCATTTAAAAATTAATAAAATAGCGTGAACAAGAAATATGCTGGACCATTTAATTTAATTTTTATTTAATAATAAATCTCTCAGTTTTTATATTTAAATATATGTTTAATTTAACAAAGTGTGCACGCATTTATCTTGTTATTCATATTTATTTTTATAAGATATATAATTATTTTTCAAAAAAAGTAATATTAATTTATTATAATACACTAAATTAAATATGAAAAATAAAATAAGTTGTTGTTTAATGAATATCTCTTTTGAAATTTGTGTACTTTAGTATTATAGTATTTACGAGTAGTATTTATCAGTAGTATTTATTTAGTACTATAGTATTTAATAAGTCTTGTACCAATGTATAAATTATGTGTTATAAAGAAAGTGATATTATATTTTATATGTGTTATAAAATAATACATCAATAAGCCCATAAAAATAAGTCCCTTTAAAAAAATTTCATATATTTTGACTTTGCTGATTAAAGTATGTATTAAAATAATAGTATAGTATAAAACTATAAATGATGTGTTGTAAAAAAAAAAGAGATATTATATTAAAAAGTAATGAAAATATATTATGTCTATCTATTAATCTATCAAATGTAATTTATTCTATATTTATTTTTTCATTTTATATTTTATGTCATGGTGATTCGTGAAAAGGAAAAAAAAATTAAGAAATAATGCAAATCACATCAGTACATATTAATAAATAATAGTGCAGTAAATAAAAACATTAGGTAGAATATGAATAGTGAAATAGTAGATGAATCCAACTATAATTAATGCTCATCACCAACTCTAAATTCAAAATATGTCAGCTGAAATTCATTTTACTAAATTTCTTGGTTGTTTTCTATGCGGGTAATAATTAGGGTGGGGGTGGGGGGATCCCACTATTGAGGAAAATACAATTAATAGAGTTAGTCAAACGTTTTTGACACTTGAAGTGTGTTCAAGTTATACCTTCAAACGTGAATTCCCTTCACGATTTTACATAAATTAGTAAACAAATTTTAGATTTCACTCTACTTTCATAAATAAAAATAAAATATGCTATAATTAAAAAACCCACACACACAAGACACACTCTTTCTAATAATATATTTTCTTTTTAATATCACATATTTCTACTTTACAGAAATGTATATTGGTAAAAGTCTCTTTAATTTAATATGCTTCTTTAACGGAAGTAAAATATATTAACCATCATGCCTAAAATCATTTCAACATTTTCATTTATTGAGTAGAAAAATAAGGAGAATGAAATAAATATGTAAACATTTCAGTCGTAGCATTTCTCGTTCGCTTTGATGATCTAAAAGTAATTCTCCCGAATATCTCTAAGAACACCACTAATATGAGATAGTGGTCCAACATAGATGTTGGAGAGCAATAACCACAGTTGTGCATTAGATTCAACTTCTATCTCCTCCACTTCCTAATCTTCGATACCTTATTCTAATTGTCATTGTGATGGTTAATCTAATTTTGCTCAACATTAGCACCACAAAGACCGCGACATAAACATCGTATATGATTCTCAATATCATTATTATTGGGCTGGTAATTTGTTTTAGCCCTTTGGGCTTTTTGGACAATATCATTTTGGCTTTTTATATCGTTCTGTCATGGCTGGGCTGTTCTTTTACTTTTGAAAGAATATAACCACTTATCCATTGTACAAATATTTTCCCACCACCTTCATTTTTAATTTTACCCACTCACTCTTTTAGAATTTTTTTATCTACGAGTCATACTCACTAACGAAGAGCAGAAACACTATTTTTTTCTTTAGATTAATGCATATTTATTAACGTACTTTTTATTCTACAACATTGCGGGGAAAAACTAATCTACATTAAAGAAACAGGGTAAAGATAAGAGATAATTTTTTTTTGGTCTCATAACTTATTGAGTGTCCGATTTTGATCCTAAAAATTTTAACTTTTCAATTTTGGTCCCGTAACTCTTTGTGTTTGTCCAATTTTGGTCCCATTTTTAACGAAAAATATAAATAATATTATTTTTGCAATGCACAACGCATGTTGTGGTTGAAATTGGAATTTTCCGGCACTCTTGTTGACGTGGGTGCCAAATAATTAATTTTTTTATTTATTTTGTATTTTTTTTACTTATTTTTTCTATATTACTGAAACACTAATAAAAATAATAAAATATCAGCAAGGATGATGGAAAGTTCAAAATTCAACCACCATGTGCACCGTGCATGGCAAAAAACAATATTATTTTCACTTTTTTGGTAAAAATGAGACCAAAATTGTACAAACTCTAAGAGTTATGTGACCAATATTGAAAAGTTAAAAATTTTGGGACCAAAATTGGACAAACTCTTAGAGTTACAGGACCAAAAGAAAAAAGTTAAAATTTTTGGGACCAAAAGCGTACACTCAATAAGTTATGGGACTAAAAAAATTTCTCGTAAAGATAAAGATAAATAAAGTACGAGTACAATACAAGGGGAAAAACTAATCTACATTAAAGAAAAAGGGTAAAGATAAAGATAAATAAAGTACGAGTACAAACAAGGGGAAACAATGAAATTTTGTTCCAAATTTGTAGAATTGATAATATAAAAATAGGTCCCGTCAAAAAAAAAAAAGGATACTTCTTATTAATATATAGCCCAATTAAATAGGGGTTGATGCATGAGTTTAAAATTCTACCTATTTTAAGATGATTTGAACAATGTAAATTTTCACATGAGATTTACCAAAAAAATAATAATAATAAGTGCATGGATAAAAGTTAAAAAAATAATATATATATATATATATATATATGTGTGTGTGTGTGTGTGTGTGTGTGTGCGCGCGCAGCAGCATAATGCATTATGACTTTTTTTTTCCAATATAGAACCTATTGAGTATTTGTATGTGCCCACACTAATTAATCCGATTTGGGCTGAACTCGTACTGAAATTCAAGTCAATTCATTATAAGAAAATAGAAAATTATCTATAAAATTTTACAACAATTTTTTTTATATAAAGAAATCGTCTACGACTTTCGAATAAAATTTTCTAGGCATCTTCACCTACCAAAATTTTGCTAACGAAATCAATTTGCGAATTGCTTAGATAATTAATTACCATCAAACACCCACAATAATTTAACAATAAACTATTTCTCTGCTAAAATTTCATAGGTAAATTATTTGTAAGTAAACACTAAATAAAAATATTGTAGGCAATACCCACTATAATATTTCTTGTTTGGAAAATTTGTTGTTATATAAATACATTTGACAATGCTTTATTTTCTCATAGTAATTTGATATGAATAAGGGATGAATTTGGCCCTATTTTGGAGTAATTTGAACTAATTTGATTTTAAATTTGTGAATCTTAGAAGTTATAATTTTTAAATTATCATTCCAAAAATTTATGATTTTTATTTGTCAACCCCTTAAATTACAATATTTAAAATAAAATTTAACCGTAGATATTGTTACCATTGGAGTTATCCCACTTATTCCATGTTACTAGCATGCAATTATAATATTAATGATGTTATTCAGGGGGCGCTTGGTAAAAAATTCCTTAATGGTAATGGGAGTGGGGATATATATATAGTAATTATAGTAGGTAATGAGACTAAAACATGCATTGATTTTCCTCCTAAATAAGGTAATCATTACCCCCATTTGATTACCCTCATCTCATCATATAATCATCCTCCTCAATCAATCCCCCTACAACAATCAACAACTTTCTTTTTTGTATACTTATTCCAAAATTGGAGCACAACATTAATGATGTAACCACCATAAACATAAACTCTTATTGAACATATGTAAGGGTAAAGAAGGAAAATAAAATTTCATTCTCATTACCATTGAGAAATTTAAAACAAGCGCCCAATATATTGCATGATACAATTAATAAAAATAAAACATAATTTTAATACTACAAAATTGAAACTTGCATTTAATTTATATTCTCTACTCAGGAACATGGGGAGGGGTTGTTTGAGGTGGAGGCTCGTTCTCTTGGAATTCAAAAATTTTCTACTATGTATGTAGAATTTTTTATTTATATTGTGAATTCATATAATTTTATCTTTTTGTTTGAATTTTTTTTTCTTTTTCTTTTTATTATTTCCTTTCCTTGAGACAAAATTATGGATCTGTTCTCTTATCTAGGCACATCACAATATATAAATGATAATATTTAGTACTTGAAAGAACAATCGGACTATCTAAATAACAAGAGGTGTCTTGTGATCATACATGTCAATTTTTTTATTTTTTTAATGATTTAGCCACATATTAAAGTTAAAGATGTTCATATATTTTGGATTGAAGTAAGTAACAAATTATATGACAGCGGCAGAAATCCACCAATATAGTAGGTAACAATATAGTAGGTAACAATTAATATAAAGTTTTCACAAACTTATCTATAGACCTAATTGTGATTAAATATTAATTTATTACTATTTGCTCCTCTCTAATCTTATTCCCAATAAAACTAGTGATGAAATTTATCCATCACTTTTACTAAACAATATATTTAAATGAATATTCCATGATAATTGGACACACAAATTAAGAAAATATTAAAATTATAGTTATAGTATAAGTGATGTAATTGAAAAAAAGTAATATATTTAATGAAAAAGTAAGGAAAACGTGAATTAAAAAGTAAAAAGTTGTGACAAAAAAAGAAATAAAAAGTTTATAGTGAGACAAACCAAAATGATAAAATGAGAAGTTCACAAAAAAAAAAAAATACAATCCATAGTTTTAGAAAATTAATTGAAATATATTTGAATTGCGTTTGTGTAATCTAATATATTGAATTCGTCTACTAAACTCAAAATTTCTACCATCTGAAATTTTAAAAATTAAGGAAAATGAAGAAGAAAATAATAAGACGAAAGAAAGAAGAAGAAGTTTATTCTGCTGAGTCAGGATATACATACACATATGCATGCTTGTGTTTGAATATGGGTTATGGTTGTATGTAATCTCTAATTCTTGTAGCCGTCCGTACTTCCCTTCCCCACTCTGTCTTTTTGCTACTCAATTCTCACTCATTTTTTTTCTTCTCTCTAACATCACAAAATAAGCATCTTTTTTCATAAAGCATTTTGTCATTTTCTAACTCTGCTTGTATATAAGAAGGCAGGTTGCCTCAACATATTCATTGCATTAGATCTCCAGTGAGAAGAAAAAAAGAGTGAGTGTTGCAATGGCTTCTAATTCTTTTGATCTGACCAGACTTAACAATTTTGAGCTGTCTGACCACTGGGGAGATGACTCATCCTCGAAGGTCACCAAGCGATCACGCTCACACAGACCCTCCTCACACAAGCCCAGTCCTCCACCAGCTGCTCCGGTAAAAAAAGATTCTTCCATGAAACAATCTCCAGTCCAAGAAGATCCATCAAACGAAAAGTTGTGTTTGCATCCAGGGGAGGTTCTGTCAGCTTTTAGAAGGCGGGTAAGAGAAAGTCATTCCAAAAGTGGTGCTTCCAAAAAATTAAAGGAGGGGGAGCCTGGAAGCAGGGTGGTGAAGTTGTCCAACCGGAAGAAGTTGAAAATAGGTGCGGTGAAAGAGAAAGGTACTGAAGGGGGAGAAAAGGAAAATGACAAAATTGAAGAGGAAAATGAAATGGAGGTGGAAAAGGTTGAAGGAGGAGAAGAGAAAGAGAAAAAATTCAGCATCACCATTCCTCTGAGCAAATGGGAGATTGAGGAGGACATATTCACCCTCAAGGGGGCCATGCCTAACATACACCCCAAGAAGCAACCAAATAATCTCCAGAGGGTCTTGAATGTAAATTTGTTAATTACATTACATATTCATCATCTATTTCTTAATTTATAAATTCTTAATTAATTTATGTTCTTTATTAATTAATTTATTTATTTGTGAATTGCAGGTTATCTTCCCTGGATTATATTTGACCTCCATTACACCTGACTCATACAAGGTTACTGGACCTTCCAAGAAGGTACCTACCTAGTCTTCATCATTTTCTTGACACATACACACACACACATATATATATAATATATATATATATATATTT
This sequence comes from Prunella vulgaris, assembly GCA_026898435.1. Lineage (NCBI taxonomy): Eukaryota > Viridiplantae > Streptophyta > Magnoliopsida > Lamiales > Lamiaceae > Prunella > Prunella vulgaris. The sequence continues at coordinate 511,231 of JAPKLY010000003.1, forward strand.
GTTTGTATAATCTTATTTTTTCACAAATATTAATTTTATTACTTTTGTATTGCAGCGAAAGCGTAGGTCGTGAAAGATCTTGGATGATAATGCATATGGAGCTCATTTTCTCAGTGCCTAAATAATATTGTGTAAACGATAATGAGAGAATTTGTTTTTTTATTAGTACTTCCTTTTTTATCTCTTTAATTAATATTTTCATTTGAGCTACTCCTTTTTATCCTTTGACTTTAGCTTTTTTTTTTTTTTATCATTTATTAATTTTTTTACTTGCTAACTTTGCAACTATTACTTATTATCATTAAAAAGAAAAATGTACATACAAGATTGCATCAGATGGTATATATTTGAATAAAATTAAATGAAATATTTACTAAGATTGGAAGGAAAATAGTGAAGTCATACGGTATCGATCGATTCCTCTGAACCTAAATTTGTTTAAAATTTATATACATTCTCTATTTAATTATGGATTAGTATGAATTGTGTTTGGGATACATGAAATTATACCCCATTTTATGTCTTTGGATTGGATTTTTTTATATAAACAACCACCATCACTATACTCACCTTCTGTCTTGAATATTTTACTACAAAACAATGGGCAGCAATGAGAAAGCGGTTATAATTTATTATTTGGTTTTAAAACTTGTTCCCATTTGCATTAAATCTGAACCCACCCTACCAATTTCAACCAACTTTTTTTATTAAATTTTGTTTTTTTGCAATGAAATTTGAGCTCTCCCTCTCTCTCTCCCTGATAAAGTTTTGACCCTCTCTCTCTCTCCACACACTCATCCACTGCTCAAGGTAATGTTTCAATAAATGTGGTCTCATGTTATACAATAATATAATATTTTCTATGATATTATTTAAATGAATGCATATATTTATTGCCATTATAACCACATTTATCACTTTTTTTCCAATAATCAATTAATCAATTTGTCTATGGATTAATCTAATAGAAAATATTACATCATTGTATGAAATGAAATTTCATTATCGTGTTTCAACCAACCTAATATAACACAACCTGGCAATTCTTTAGATAAACTCTATGCATTGAAAAAACAAAAGAGGCTAGGCATGTAATCATAAATATTAGCTACTCCAATATTTAGTATCTAACCAACAAAATTGTAGTATTATATAATGAATACACTGAACATATATGCAAACTTAATTTTGAATGAATTTAGCCAGCCATTACTCCTTATTCTGTACATCATTGAAAATCTGCTCTTAATATTCATCCGATTCAGAACAAGATTTCAAATAAAGGGCATTGAGTAACTTGCCATGACATGTTCGGCGATGATCTTCACGACGTTTGCCATATTCTGGTCCGTTCGATCCCTGCTAGCGAGCTCTGTTGAATATGAATCATACAGAATGAGATGTAACTAATTCCTTTATGAGATCAAACATATTTATCGTTTCATAAATTGACCAAAGATCAAATCCACGAGCTGATACGAAGAACACTAAAACTTGAACAAATTAATGAAAAATGTTCATTAGACGAATATATGTGTGCTTATGGACGAGGGCAATCTTAATGGACGTATGAGAACATTTAGGTAGTAAACCTCTTAAAAGATCGTAAAATTTGGTTTTAGATTGATTCGAGTAAACTGGATTATACTACGAAAAACTAATGTCGAATCAAAGATCTCAACAAAGTATAATTGACAGAAACATTGATAAATCATAAGAAGCCAATTTCTGTTTAACTTTAAAGGCCGTGACACTATATATAATTGTTTCTACGCCTAGATTTTCATTATTGATGGTTAAAGTACATTTTTGCCTTTCGCCCATTTCACGACAAGAATTTCAAGTTTATACGTGATATATATGTTTTGCTTATCATGCATGTCCATGCCATTACTATACGACCTTATATAATCATACTGCACAATGACTGAAATATTATTCTATACGTAAATGTCATCAATTTATCTTCAATCAAATAATATAAACCATTCAAAAGGCGAAAGTTACTATCTGAAGGAAAACAATATACTTACTATATGGTTCACAAATAAGTTCCTCAATAACTCCATATGCTGCAGCACCAAAAATTCCACAACTTGCAAGAAAGGCTAGACTATACGACCTTCCCCATGTAAACATCTATGGCTTCTACGGGATATAATGTATCAAGAAGGTCTTTTTCATCTTTTCAAGTCTGTCAAAGGAAAAGTCAATCATCGAACCAAGATAACTGAACACTGCACAACTAGGAAAACTACCTTAATCATTATAAAAATAACCATATAAGTGTGCAAGAGCTGCTTTAATACATCCAATACAATTCAATACACTTTCCGAACTAAATATAAGTATGTTCATTAGCTATACTGCAAAAAGGAGAGATGCGATAAAATATGAAGAAATTCAAAGTGGATAAGTATGTTTATAGACCTGCACTCTTTTCTGAATATCATTTTTCACATGTGGCCTCACAACTCATTTATGATTAGTTACACTAACCGTCAACTTGACGAGTAATGCGAAATTCAAAGTGGATAAAAATTATACTACAGAACCATATGCTAGCTAGTAGCTGGAAGATCACGAAGGCAGGCCAAAGGTTTTCCTATTGGATTTTTCTAGAAAGGGTTTTAACGAGGCCCTAGTTTAAACCGTGTTGTGGTTGTCTCCCTTGATTGTATTTCTCATTTACATTTTAACAATAAAAGAGTCTGAATTGGCAGACATAAGCTAACAACAAACCTTAGTTGAAGGAATAATCCCAAAAATATATTCTCTCCAGTTACTTGAATTCATCATTACCTGCAGTAGGTTGTAAGTAAGTAATAAAGTTATTTCTATTACAAATATCTATAAGTTTTCCTCTGACAGAGAAAAACTTGACAAATATTTAGAACTTTCAAAAGAAAATTAACGTCGAAGATGGCCATGCAAGTTATAGGCTTGCAGAAATAGGGTAAATGTCTCAATATTTAGTAACGGTCTCCCTGGCATAAAAATTAGGAAATTGATGATTGTCAACTTTTGATTTTTAAACTATTACAAAATAATATAAAGCTATTCTAACTACTCAGATTCGAGGAACAAGCAAAAGACAAAAGTAAGTCAATCCTAGTATCAAGGGACTTACTTAAGTCTGATAATGCGGCTAATAAATGCGTTGTTTTTTCTGCCAACGGCTCTCGTATCTTAACTACATGACCGTTAAATGATCACTCATTGTCCTTAATTTAATTTACATCCCTACTTTTGGAAGGAATGATCATTTAAAGACTTCAATTACTTAACTCAAAACAGGACACTTGTTTATTACTCGGAACAAAGAAGAAAAAAGTGATTCTGTGTTGCTGGAGTACCATTGGTTTCTCATATTTGTCTATGCTACCAAAAAGAATTACTTCACTTCTCTTTCTTGCAATGTTGCATGGAGTTTTCCTATAATTATGATTCTGTTATTGAAATTAACTTTCATAATTTGCTTCATTAAAAAAATGCAGAACCAAAGGAGTAGTCAATTTCAGCAATATTAATAAAGTACTCCCTCTGTCCACCAAATTATTTCCCACTTTCCTTTTTTGTTTGTCCACAAAACTTTTTCTCATTTCCTTATTTGGAAACAACCTACACTCACAACAAAATTTTGGACCCCACAATACTCTTACTTTTCCCTTACTTTATCTATCATTTCAATATAATACTACTTTTCATTAAATCTCGTGCCCACAAAGAAATGGGAAAAAGATTCATGGACGAAGGGAGTATTATTATTGCGTTTGAGTATGAGTATGTTCCTTGTAATTTTGCAAAGTAGCTAAACTTGAAAGTTAATTTGCTTTAAAAGGAATACTATAAACCCTTGAAAAGTGTGGCTGAGAAACTTCCCCAGTTATGTGAATATTGGTTCCCCGTGTTCACATAATTTAAAGATCAAACAAGAATCGAAAATCTAATCTAAAGATTACTAAAGCACATTATAACTGTAACAACTCTCACAAGTCAAATAATTAATTGCAGGTAATCAAATACATTATGCTACTCCCACTACCAGAAGTAACCAAACACAAAGAAGGATTCATTAATTAAATAGGCCAAAACACGTTACCTATATCCGGATGAATAATCCACATGTACTATTTAATAGAAGCGATAACTAAACGTGCATGAGAGCATTTCTTCAGCTATGTAAAATAGAATTTAGCCAATTAATAATCGAGTACATAGAATAAGTCCAAGGAACGTAGAACTCGAAAAATGGACTCATTCGTCTATCTACACGAAAGATACATATGATAAGACATTCTTCGGTTCCCAGACATCTAGGCCTTTAATCAAAGTATATGAGCACATCTCTATTAACTTTTCTAGTTGTTTAGCTGTTAAAAGATTCAAGAATTTATGCACTTTGATACCAGCTAAAACCGTATTCGTGAAGATTTGTAACCATGTATAAACTCATTTTAGCTCAATACATTGTGAACAAACATATTATCCTTAAATTACAACTACCCTATAATTATTGTCCTAAAAAAAAAATTCCCCTAGATCAAGCACTCATCTAATGCACGGCTAACTAAAAGTTTTTTTTTCCTCCTTTTAAAAAAAAAAAAAAATTGTTCAAAATGCCATTTGATAAGGGTTATATCTTGGTAAAATTCTACAACACATGCCGATATGAAAAATCACGAAGTGGAAACAACTGGAGTTCACATCGACAACTGGGCAAAGCATAGAATTAAAATCTCTTGTCGAGCGCATCATATAATTTAAGAAATTCAGAATCTCCTTGTTCCAATTCGAATTGCAGAGAAGAACTCCAAATGAGCACATAATAATATTGTAAGACATGCTTAATTTATTTTTCAATAATTAAAATAATCGTGAAAGTTGGAATTCGAAAACTGAATAAAAGTGCAATGCTGAACATACCCTTTCGGAAAAATCAATCCTGGTCTGGGTGATCTTTCTATTGCCTGCGGTAGAATGCCTGCAACCCACTTCCACTGAATTTTGCACCAGTTTCTTGTACAATGAAATTTGAAAGACTGAGATCTGGGGCGACACCTTCCATTGGAGAGGAGTTTTTGAGATTTTTTTGAATCTTTCATGCAAAATTTCAGGTTCTGAAATTTTTTTACTGTAAACTTTTAGGTTTTAATTTTTTTACTGTAAATTTTTAGGTTTTGATTTTATTTCAGAGGTTTTAGTTTGTATATAAAGTCTATAATACTATTGGGGTTTTATTTTTAAAATATTGTATTTTTTATTTTTTTTTATACAATTAGGGTGATTTTCAATTGTGTTATGAAAATAAGTAAAAACGTGAATTGAAAGTCACAATTTTATGGAAATCGTGAACTGAGATCACGTTTCTCAAACGGTGATCGTTACATCCGTTAGTGTTGTACCCCTACCTTTTGACTCTCAATGCTCAGACCTTTTGACTTTCAAAACCCCAGCAATTGTTACAGCCCCTCTCACGCACCCACACTCCGTCGCCAACACACTTTAAACCCCCACCCCCACTCCCCACCCCACCCACCCCACCAATTATTACAAACCAAGTTAAGTGTATCTACAATGCTACTACATGGGTGTTATATATATTTTTTTATTATGACATCCTTGTAAAACACAAAATTATGTCTAACTGAGTACAAACTCTTTTGTAATATAAAATTAATGTTATTAAAATATATTAATTAATATCATTAAACTTATATTGCAAAATAATGCAATATCAAAGAATAAAATATACATGGTAAATATTTAAAATTAAAAAATATTTTAAGAAATAATTAGTAATATCTCAAGAAATAATTAGAAATACTCTAATGGTAAAAAAATATATAGTTTTGTACACTGTTTATTTTAAAAAAAATTAAAATTAAAAATCCAAATGTGTAACTGACAAGGTGCATATTAGAATTCATAAAATAAAAATACATAAAATTTGTAGAATAAAATAATAAGTTTAGTTAAAATTTTGAAAGATACCATAGGATATTGTGGCATCGTAAATGGTTGGTGTATACTATTGTTCAGGACTTTTAAATACACAATTAAAAAAAGCTAATAAATTCATTTTTATAAGTATTGTATATGTATTGTGTTTGTGAATTTTAATAAATAATTTTTTACTTTTAGTTTTAAATATATAATTTTTTTATGAAACGGATTAATTTAAGAAGTATATATATCTTTTGAGATGGAGGGAACATAATAAATTAAAATTTTATGCAAAAATAAATTTATAAAAAATTGTTTATTTTATTTACTATCATACTATATTAAATGTTACTGGGTACAACAATTATTAATTTATTATATACATATGTAATATTTTATTTTTATTTAAAAAAAAATAAAAATCAACAGGATACAAACTAAAAAAAAATTATTTATATAGTCAATTGGGGGAGGGGGGAGGGGGTTTGTTAATAAATTGGAGTTGGGATGGGGGTGAGGGGTGAGGGGATAGGGGAGTAATTGGTGGGTGGGAGTAATAATTGGCGGCGGGGGCAATAAAATGGCTGAGTTATGGGAACCTAAAGCCACAGTAATTTGGAAAGCATGAACCCAGTCACATTTTCTGATGTCATATAAAGAAGTGTAACGGAGGTTTGGTTGTTGTTTGAAAACGTGAATGTAGTTCACGTTTTTGCTTATTTTCATAAAACAATAGAAAAACATCTTAATTATATAAACAAAAATAAAAAATACAATATTAAAAAAAAAACCCTACTATTGGGGTTTGAAAATATAATCTCTCACACAAATTAAAATAAAAATAAAAATAATGTGATGATAAAATTGAAAAAATAATAAAAATAGTGTAAAAATAATGAAAAATATAAAGAAAAAAGTGAATAGTAATTTAAAAAGGGTCCATTACATATTGGTTCAAAAAAGTAGTCATATTTACAAATTGGTTCACAATTTCTGCACATAAGTATAATTTTCTCCTGCACAGAAGCATATTTTTTTCTGCACAGAAACCTATTTGTAATTTGTGTCAATTTTGTGAGTCATATTGTAATTTTCCCATTTAAAAAAGATAAAAAGTAAACGAAAAATATATAATGAGACAGACTAAAATGATAAAATAAGTAACGTATAGTGTATTATACTGCAGTCAATTTAGCAGGTGATTTTATTTCCGTAGAAAAAATACAAATTGTATCAATCGGGGGCAGGGTTGCATAGGTGCGGGAGTACGGGTGCGGGTGCGATAGGATACGGGTGCGGGGATTCTATTTTTTGAAAATTTTAGGGTGCGATACGGCAAGGATACGTTTATTTATTAATATTTTATTATATATAATAGACACACACACACACACACACACATATATATATATATATATATATATCAAGAAATTATTCAAATATCATCAACAATTTATCATAAAAGTCTTAAATAAAAATTCAATCAATCTAAAACTAAAATAAATCTTGCAATTTAAGTCACTACTTAACTAAGTTCAGAAAGTTCAAATAAAATTCAAATAATATATAACATAATTGACCTAATTTGAATTATCGTTCATCATTATTTGGTCACAAAATAAAATAGTCATGTTTAATAAATAACACTACTTCAATTTAAGTAAAACTTAAATTTAAAAAAAAAATCAAATTCATACTTAATAGTTCATATTCATATACTACACACAAGTAAAAATTCAAAATATTTGAAAAATAGTTCACAACTCCAAAATAAAATCACATATTAAAAACTATATTTTAATTTTATTAATGAATATTAATATTATTTAATATTCTTTTGTTGTATAGCATTTTTTATTCTTTTTTTTGTGATTTTAATATTATTTAATATATTGATTTTATTTATATTTAATTTTACTTTCAAAAATAAAATAAAAAGAAATAAACTTAATTTTATTTGAAAAATAAACCCCGCCGCACCCTCCGCGTATCAGATTCTTCTATAAGACGTATCCGATACGCGTATCCTAAAAAAAATTTAAAAAAATTCTCAGGGATACGCCACGTGGCGTATCCCGTGCGAATCCCACGCGAATCGCACCTGCACCCTTCGCGTATCCGATACTGCATACTTATTTTTTTTGAAGAATCCGTGCATTATAGATCGGGGGAGGGGGAAGAGTTTTTTTTGGTGTATTAGTAGATGAGAAAGACTTATATTTTGTACTAGCATGTACATGGCCCTTTCAAATATGTGATAATTGATTGTCTACATGATAATTATCAAGGTTGTAGAAGTCGAAAATCGATAACCGAGCGCTTTTTGATCGCCTAGCGTCTAGGGCCGCATAGTTTTTTTTTTAAATTCTTATTTAAAAATAAAAAGTAAAAATATAAATTTTGGACCGCCTAGACCCGAAAACGTCTAAAATTGTGAATTTGGCAGAAATCTGGTCGGTAAGAGGTCACTTAGCGCCTAGGCCGATTTCTGTATCAGTGGTAATTACTAGTAATATTTTCTAGTTTTGAAAAAAAAAGGACAAAAAGAAAGGTTATTTATTGCTACACATGAACTGATAAGAAAAGATAATTATAGAAAAAGGATGAAAAAGTAATAAAATAAAGTAATTATTTAATTTAAAAAATACCATAAATTACTATTAATTATTATATATTTGTTTTCATTCTTATATATTTTTAAAAATAAAAAACTCAAACACCATCCTACTCATCGTCTAAAAAACAAAGATTCTTGAACCATTTGCCTTACCCCATATGGAAAAAAATTGGTATTACTATCATTCTTATTTATTTAAGAAATAAAATATTTATAGTATTAACTATTATTCCACATATAAATATAATATATTTATTTTCATTCTTATTTATTTAAAGTTTAAACCTCCTTTTCTTCCACTTCTTTTCCCCTATTTGTTGGGCCATATGATGGGCCTCCAACCTAATCATGGCCCATAAACAGGGCACTCAAACATGGGCCAGTCCAGGAGATTCTGTTTATTGCCAATTGGCCTTCAATTACAGCAAAATTTCAATGAAAATTTCAATTGGCCTTGTTCACAATGTGTGTGGTGTGAAATTTCGAGGAGAGAACCGTGATTGATCTATAAGCCCAATTTAGTAATAAATGGGCCAAGATTGCTACTTACCTCTCTGGAAGAACAGATAACGATGTGAAGAATTTTGGAGCAGCAGGCAGAAGAGACTTGCAAGGATTCTGCAAACATCATCCACCAAATCACACAACACCACTAAACAAGTCAAACTCCCTCCCACCCATAATGTCCCATTGGAGGTGAATTCAATCATCACCACAAACATTTCCCATTTCTTGGTTTTAATGATCTTTACCAAATTGCTCTAATTGAAAAAATTTCATCAGTTACCTAACTTGCCATCATCCACAGTTGCTTGCATCCAAACATGCTCGATTATGTTAACAATTCGTTTCAGTTCAACAGCACCCCTCAGGAGAAACCATACATCGATCCACATCCCTTTCCACAAGTCTTGTATGTTGAAAATACAAGACTTTGGAAGAGGACAGCATGAGGAATTGTTCATGCGTAGGTTACGCATTTTCTGCAGGGATCGGGTGTATGCTGTGGCGGGCCATAGATGTTGAAGAGCCATAGCCACAGTTGTGCATCAGATTCATCACAACTCAAATTCTAATGTGTCTTTTCTAAGGCTCCACTTAGTATGAAAATTGCTCCACATCCAGACTAGATAAAGGAAGGTAGGGCCAGACAATGTCCCAACCAAAAACAACTTTTTCTAGGTTGGTCAGATGAGGAATCAGGATGGAGATGGGTTTGCTAGTTGATCCAAAAATGGATCCACCCACCTGTGAACCACACCGTCCTCCCAGACACACGTATACTGAAATACGTATGCAGACGCCAACAACAGGAGGGCGGAAATATAGGAGAATAACATGTGGATAGCAGTGGGGACTTGAGGATATTATTGAAAGGGGCCGGAGGGGATGAGCTTTCCATTTCTATGAATAAGGACAATTCTGACCTAAATATAGGAATTAAGTTACTGAGTTGGCCCTAAACATGAATCTGATGCACAAGCAATTCGAAAATTTCCAGCAGGAGTAGCTAGAGTGTGGATGAGATTTAGAGACCCGCCTTATTGGTCTAAATCCAGTTTTGTAAGAGGGCTTAGTTCCTCTAGCTGTCAAAGAAGAACTGCAGAGCAAGAAAACAGGAAAGTTAGTAACCTCTCCTGAACAAAACTTCTCAGATGATGAATACGATGACCTTCCCAATCTGTCTAGAAGGCACCACATTAATGTGGATTAGGCTCAAAATAATCTCTCAATACCGATGAATCACGGGTGAGATTGGCCTCTGATCCAGACAGAGCGTTAGTGTTTAAAGACGTGTTCCTGTACCTTTTTGGGTTCGGACTCCGGTTGGCTGGCTGCCTGTGTACATGGTTTTATTATTATTCAGGAAATATTACGGATGTGCCCAAAACAAAAGCGAAATTCGCACTATCTCAACGGACCTTGTATTTCTATTTTCTAATACGCAAATTTTTAAATATAATATGTAATGTATTTTTATAAGAACAAATACGTATTATTTCATTTATTTTTTATTTTTTATTAATTTTTATGTTGATAATATGTTATTATTGTAATAATATCTTACATGTGTTATTATATTTCGACAATTCCAAAATGTATACTATATGAACATATGTGTGTTACTGTAAGACAAAATGTATGTTACTAAATCTTAAAAAATAATGATTTCTATAAAAATTAATAAATATGTATGAAAAAACTAATATTTTTTCTTATAATAACACACATATTTGAATATATGTAAAAAATAAACATTTATTCTTAGCGCACATTTGGCCTAATAGTAACAGAAATTTGTTCATACAGTAACACCATCTGCGAGTGAAAATCCTGAATTTTAGAAATTGTCCAGATCTGACCCGACCCGATTAAGATCCACAAATTTTATTATTTTGACCATTTTGATCCACAAATTTTTAGATTTTCCCTTTTTAAATCAATATTGCACCGTGCAATATTGTAGACAAAATGAATTTTTTTAAAAGAATATTGCAATTTTCATTTTTGCTTACGAAATTAATGTGGAAAATCAAGGGGTGTTATGTTTTTAAGTAGAATCGTGAACAGGGTTCACATTTTAGGTGAAAACGTGAACTCCACTCACATTTTTCCAGTCGTTAGTCATCTCTGTTAGTGGAACGGTAATTAATAGTGGAAACGTGGCTCACTCTCAGGTTCACATTTCAGGTGCCTGGTCAATGCTCCCACCACACTTAAATATATTATGTCATTTGTATCATTCAATTCAATGCAGTTGGTGTCATCTATATCATTTAGTACAATTGGTGTCATCTATATCATTTAATGCAGTTGGTGATCTGTCTCATTCATTGTGATATGTGTAAACAGCAGTGCTAAATGCGAAATTAATGGAAAAAATTGGCATTTGTCTTGTTCAATTTACAATAGTTAAAAAATGTGCTCATTTAAAAATTAAAATAAAATGGAGTGAACAAAAAATATGTTGGACCATTTAATTTAATTTTTATTTAATAATAAATCTCTCAGTTTGTATATTTAAATATGTTTTTATTAAACAAAGTGTGCACGCATTTATAATGTTATCCATATTTACTTCTATAAGATATATAATTACTTTTCAGGAAAAGTAATATTAATTTATTATAATACACTAAATTAAATATGAAAAATAAAATAAATTGTTGTTTAATGATATACTCCCTCTATTTCAGAGGTGTTTTCACCTTTGGGAGTGCACATTTCTTAAGAAATGTAGGATGATGCGTAAAATTATATTATTAAAATAATGAGATTAGTTGAATTGAATTTAAAAGTAATGACATTTTGTGTAAATATATGAATATTGTGAGGATTAAGTTAATGTAATAATTACCATTTATATGGTGTGGAAATAATTATGGGATTGACGAAAAAGAAAAGTGTGAAAATAATTATGGGACGGAGAGAATATCTCTTTTAAAATTTGTGCACTTTAGTATTATAAATTTTATCAGTTGTATTTATTAAGTACTATAATATTTATCAGTAGTATTTATTTAGTACTATAGTATTTAGTATGTCTTGTATCAATGTATAAATTACGTGTTATAAAAAATAATATTATATTTCCTATTTGTTATAAAATAATACACCAATAAGCCCATAAAAATAAGTCCCTCTAAAAAAATTTCATATATTTTGACTACGTTGATTAAAGTAAGTATTAAAATAATAGTGTAGTATAAAACTATAGATGATGTGTTATAAAAAAAAGAGATATTATATTAAAAAGTAATGAAAATATATTAATTATGTCTATCTATTAATATATTATGAAAATATATTATTCTATATTTAATTTTTTATTTTATGTCATGGTGACTCGTGAAAAGGAAAAAAAATAAAGAAATAATGAACATCACAGCGGTACATATTAATAAATAATACTCCAGTAAATAAAACACTAGGTAGAATACGAATAGTGAAATAGTTATAATTAATGCTCATCACCAACTCTAAATTCAAAATACGACAGCTGAAATCCACTTTACTAAATTTCTTGGTTGTTTTTTATATGGGTAATAATTGGGTGGATTCCAGTATTGAGGAAGATATCATTAATAGAGTTAGTCTAACGTTTGTTAAACGTGAAGTGGGTTCACGTTATACCTTCGAACATGAATTCCCTTCACGATTTACTTAAATTAGAAAACGACTTTTAGATTTCACTCTACTTTCATAAATAAAAATAAAATATACTATAATTAAAAAAAAACACCTACACAAGACACACACTTTCTAATAATATATTTTCTTTTTAATAACTTATATTCTTACTTTACACTAATGTATATTAGTAAAAGTCTCTTTAATTTAATATGCTTCTTTATCAGAAAACCATCAAGTCTAAAATTAGTTTCAATATTTTCATTTATTGAGTAGAAAAATAAAGAGAATAGAAAAAATATGCAAACCTTTCAGTTGTAGCATTTATCGTTCGCTTTGACGATCTAAAATTAATCCTCCCGAATATCTCTAAGAGCACCACCGGTCCACCAATATGAGATAGATGGCCGGCCATAGATGTTGAAGAGCAATAACCACAGGTGTGCATTAGATTCAACTTCTATCTCCTCCACTACTGATTCCTCGATACCTTATCCTAATTGTCATTGCGATGGTTAATCTCATTGTGCTCGACATTAGCACCACAAAGACCGCGACATAAACATCGTATACGATTCTCAATCAAAGAGTATACCTCATATATATATATATAGAGAGAGAGAGATAGACATAATGCATTATGATTTTTTTTTCAATATAACACATATTGAGTATTTGTTTATGACCAGACTAATTAATCTGATTTGTGCTGAACTCGTGCTTAAATTCAAGCCAATTTATTATAAGAAAATAGAAGATTATCTAAAAAAAATTACAACAAATTTTTTTATAATGGAATTGTCTACGAATTTCGAATAAAATTTTCTAATCGTCTTTATTCCTTATCCTACAAAAATTTTGCTAACGAAATTAATTTTCCTACGAAATGAAATTCCTTGATAATTAATTATCATCAAACAATTTGTCCACAATAATTTAACTATAAACTATTTTCCTGCGAAAATTTCATAGGTAAATTATTTATGACTAAAAATGCCTATATAAATAAAAAAAAATTGTAGGCAATACCCACCACAATATTTCTTGTTGGAAAATTTGTAGTTATACAGAAAATTTTTACAATGCTTTATTTTTCGTAGTGATTTGACTTGAATTAGAGATGAATTTGGCCCTATTTTGGAGTAATTTAAACTAATTTGACTTTTAATTTGCGACTTTTAGAAGTTATAATTTTTAAATTATATATCATTCCAAAAAAATTATGATCCTTATTTGCCAACCCCTTAAATTACAATATTTAAAATAAAATTTAACCTTAGAAGTTGTTACTATTGTGTTATCCCACCTGTTCCATGTTGCCAGTATATGATTATAGTATTAGTGATGTTATTCGAATATATTGCATAATACAATTAATAAAAATACAACATAAATTTTATACTACAAAATTAGAAGTTGCATTTAATCTCTGTTCTCTAGTCAGGGACCCGGGCAGGAGGGTTGTTTGAGGTGGGGACTCGCTCTCTTGGAAATAAATTTTTTTCACTATATACATAATTTTTTTTTGTTCATATCATGAATTCATATAATTTTACCTTTTCGTTCCTCTTGAATTAATATTTTTTTCTTTTTATATTTTCTCCCTTTGATATGAAATTTTGGATCCATTCTCGCATCTAGGCACATCACACTATACAAATGACAATGCTTAGTACTTGAAAGAACAATCGGACCATCTAAAAAACAAGAGGTGTCTTGTGGTCGGACATGTCAATTTTTTTATATGATTTAGCCATATATTAAACTTAAAGATGTTCATATATTTATGATTGAAATAACTAACAAATTATATGACAGCTGCAAAAATTCAAAAATATAGTAGATAATACAAACTTATCTATAAACCTAATTGTCATTAAATACTAATTTGTTACTCTTCACCCCTGTCTAATTTTATTCCTAGTGGAACTTGTGATGAATTATATACATGACTTTTACTAAACAATATTTATATATTTAAATGAATATTCCATGATAACTGGATACACAAAATAAAAAAAAATTAAAATAACAGTTGTAGTACAAGTGATGTGATTAAAAAGAAAAGTAATATATTTAATGAAAATGTGAATTAAAAGTGAAAAGTTGTTGCAAAGACAATAATAAAAAATTTATAGTGAGACAGACCAAAATGATAAAACGATAAGTTTATTAAAAGAAAAATGAAACGAATCCATAGTTTTAGAAAATTAATTGCAATATATTTGAATTGTGTTTGTGTAATCTAATATATTGAATTCGTCTACAAAACTCAAAATTTCTATAATATGAAATTTAAAAATTAAGGAAAATGTAAGAGAAAAAAAGAAAAAAAAAACAGAAATAGAAGAAGCTTATTCTACTGAGTCAAGATATACACATATGCATGATTGTGTTTGAATATGGGTTACAACTGTATGTAGCTCTAATTCTTGTAACCGTCCTCACTCCTCTTCCTCCCCTCTGTATTTTTGCTACTTAATTCTCGCTCCTTTCTTTTTCTTTACCATCACGAAAAAATTAATTTTTCCATAAAGCATTTTGTCGTTTTCTAACCCAGGTTGTCCATAAGAAGACAGTCAGCCTCACCACATTCATTGCATTAGATCTCTAGTGAGAACAAAATGAGTGGGTGTTGCAATGACTTCTAATTTCTTTTATCCGACCAGGCTTCAAAATTTTGAGATGCCCGACCACTGGGGAGATGAAACTGGGTTCGGTGGTAAGGATAGATTGGGGTGAAATAAAAGGACTTCAATGTCAAGTGCGATGACTGAGCGGAGGAGCAGAAGGAGGCAAAACTAGCAGTGGCATGGAATTTAGAGAGCCCAACAAGGTAAAAAAATCAACAATTTTGAAATCTCATATGAGAATGATACAGCTAGAGATAATGGCGTTGACGATAAGAAGAAGAAGAAAGAAAAAATTAGCGGAGGAGGAGAAAAGGAAAATGACAAGAAAGAGGAAGAAAGTGAAAAGGAGGTGACAAAAGTTGAAGGAGGAGGAGAGAAAAGGAAAAAATTCAGCATCACTATTCCTCTGACCAAATGGGAGATTGAGAAGGACATATTCACCTCACGGTAGCCTCTGTCTTTTTGCTACTCAATTCTCGCTCTTATTTTTTCTTCTCTCTAACATCACAAAATAAGCATCTTTTTTCAGCATTTTGTCATTTTCAAACTCTAGCTCTACATAAGAAGGCAGGTAGCCTCACCATATTCATTGCATTAGGCCTCCAGTGAGAAAAAAAAAAGAGTGAGTGTTGCAATGGCATCTAATTCCTTTTATCCGACCAAGCTTCACAATTTTGAGCTGCCTGATCACTGGGGAGATGACTCATCCTTGAAGGTCACCAAGCGATCACGCTCATACACACCCTCCTCACACAAGCCCAATCCTTCACCAGCTGCTCCGGTTAAAAAAAAATTTCCATGAAACAATCTCCGGTCAAGGAAGATTCATCAAAAGAAAAGCTGTGTTTGCAGTCGGGGGAGGTTCTGTCGGATTTTAGGAGGCGGGTAAGCAAAAGTCATTCCAAAACTGGTACTTCCAAGAAATCAAAAGAGGTGGAGCCTGGAAGCAGGGTGGTGAACAACGGCGCTGACAATAAGAAGAAGAAGAAAGAGAAAGTTATTAGAGGAGGAGAAAAGGAAATTGACAGGATTGAGGAGGAAAATGAAAATGAGGTGGCAAAAGTTGGAGGAAGAGAGAAAAGGAAAAAAATTGAGCATCACTATTCCTCTGACCAAATGGGAAATTGAGGATGACATATTCACCCTCACGAGAGCCATGCCCAACATACACCCCAAGAAGCGACCAAAGAATCCCCAGAGGGTCTTGAATGTAGATTTGTTAATTACATTACATATTCATCATCTATTTCTTAATTTATAAATTCTTAATTAATTTAGGTGCTTTATTAATTAATTATTGTACCGTGCAATATTGTACACAAGACAGATTTTTTTTAAATATTGTAATTTTCACTTTTGCTAACGAAATTAACGTGGAATCAAGGGGTGTTATGTTTTTTAGTGGGGCGGTAATGAATAATGGAAATGTGACTCACTCTCAGGTTCACGTTTCAGGTGCCTAGTCAATGCTCCCACCGCACTTAAAAGTATTATATCATATGTATCATTCAATTCAATGCAACTGTGTCATCTATATCATTTAATGCAGTTGGTGTCATATATATCATTTAATACAGTTGATGTCATCAGTCTCATTCATTGTGATATATGTAAAGAGCAGTGCTAAATGCGCAATTATTGGAAAAAATGGCATCTACCTTGTTCAATTTGCAATAGTTAAAAAATATGCTCATTTAAAAATTAAAAAAATGGCGTGAGCAAGAAATATGTTGAACCATTTAACTTAATTTTTATTTAATAATAAATCTCTCAATTTTTATATTTAAATATATTTTAATTAAACAAAGTGTGCACGCATTTGTCATGTTATCCATATTTATTTTTATATGATATATAATTAATTTTCAAGAAATGTAATATTAATTTTTTATAATACACTAAATTAAATATGAAAAATAAAATAAGTTGTTGTTTAATGAATACTCCATCCGTTTCAGAGGTATTTTCACCTTTATGAGCATATTTTTTTAAAAATGTAGGATGATGTGTAAAATTATATTATAAGAATACTGAAATTAGTTGGATTGAATTTAAAAGTAATGACATTTTGTGTAAATATGTGAATATTGTGGGGATAAAGTTAATGTAATATTTTTCATTCTTTGAGATGAAATTTTGGATCCATTCTCGTATCTAGGCACATCACCCTATACAAATGACAATACTTAGTACTTGAAAGAACAATCAGACCATCTAAATAACAAGAGATGTCTTGTGGTCGGACATGTCAATTTTTTTATTTTTTAATGATTTGGCAAGATATTAAAGTTGAAGATGTCCATATATTTATGATTGAAATAACTAACAAATTATATGACAGCCGCAGAATTTAAAAAATATAGTAGATAATACAAACTTTTCTATAAACCTAAATACTAATTTGTTACTCTCGCCCCATATATAATTTTATTCATAGTAGAGCTTGTGATGGATTATATACATCACTTTTACTAAACAAATATTTATATATTTAAATGAATATTCCATGATAATTGGATACACAAATTAAGAAAATATCAAAATAACAGTTGTAGTACAAGTGATGTGATTAAAAAGAAAAGTAATATATTTGATGAAAAAGTAATGAAAAAGTGAAAAGTTGTTGCAAAAAAAGAAATAAAAAATTTATAGTAAGACATACCAAAATGATAAAACAAGAAGTTTATGAAATGAAAAAAGAAATAAGAATCCATAGTGTTTGAAATATTTTTGAATAGTGTTTGTGTAGACGAAACTCAAATTTCTACCATATAAAATTTAAAAAATTAAGAAAAATGAAAGAGAAAAGGAGAAAAAAAAAAAGAAATAGAAGAAGGTTATTCTGCTAAGTCAAGATATACATACATATATGCATGACTATGTTTAAATAAAAAACTCACACCATCCTACTCATTCCTACTCATTGGATGTTTACATGGTCTAGAAAACAATGGTTCTTGAACCATTTGCTTTACCCATAAGGAAGAAAAAATTGGTATTACTATTAATTATTATATATTTATTATCATTCTTATTTATTTTAAAAAATCAAATATTAATTGTATTAAGTATTATTCCACATATAAAATATAATCTTGAAATGAAACCTGAACCCAATTGAAGGATATAATTTTTTTTCTTTCTAAAACCTCCTTTTCTTCCACTTCTATTTGTTGGGCCATATGATGGGCCTCCAACCTAATCTTGGCCCATAAACAGGCCACTCAATCTTGGGCCAGTCCAGAAGTAAGGGTATTAATGTCATTTCAGCCTAATTTGAACACAGAAAATTTCGGGAAAATGGGTGATATAGTGGGTAGATAGTGGCAATAACCGCCTTAACTGTCACTTCCCAAATCCCCCCACCCCCACACATTTGGATAATGAGAAATAGAAATATTTGAGTTCTAAATCGTAGAATCTGCAGCGGAAATCCAGCAGGAAGAGGCTTCTAACAATTATTTCATGCATAATTCGTTGGAAATTCGACCAATTTTGAGTGTTGAGGGAGAAATTGTTGTTGTTATTGTAAAGATCGGAGAGGAGAAATGGTGATGGAAGGGAAGAGGAGAATGGTGCAGCATTACGGCGAGACGTCGAGTGAGATAAAGAAAGGGCCATGGAAAACCGAGGAAGATGAAGTGCTGGTAAACCATGTCAGAAAGTATGGCCCCAGAGACTGGAGCTCCATTCGATCCAAAGGCCTGTTGCAGAGGACTGGCAAATCCTGTCGTCTTCGTTGGGTAAACAAACTTCGACCCAATTTGAAGAAGTATGACTCTCTGTCTCTCTATCGAAAGTGTGTGTGTTTTCTATGTGTTATTATGCTGCAATATTCAATTGATTGTTTCTGTGCATTTGATGATTCTGTGGAAGTGTCTGGTTCCAGGCATGTTGTTTAAGCGATTTGGTACTGCACGTTTACCATCTGTTTGATAAAATGCGTCTTAGACTTGTTGCAATCTCTATGTTAATTAAGGGTTCTTAATGATATTTTTTGTTGCTAATGTAATTAATTAACTTAAAAAGCTTCTACTTTTGTCCTGGAGATTCTATTTATCGCCAATTGGCCTTCGATTTCAGCAAAGTTTCAATGAAAATTTCAATTGGCCTTGTTCACAATGTGTCTGTGTTGTAGTGGTGTGAAATTCTCTGCAGAGGAGGAGAGAACCGTGATTGATCTACAAGCCCAATTCGGTAACAAATGGGCCAAGATTGCTACTTATCTCTCTGGAAGAACAGATAACGATGTGAAAAATTTTTGGAGCAGCAGACAGAAGAGACTTGCAAGGATTCTGCAAACATCATCCACCAAATCACACAACACCACTAAACAAGTCAAACTCCCTCCCACCCATCATGTCCCATTGGAGGTCATCATCATAAACATTTCCCATTTCTGGGTTTCAATGATGTTCACCAAATTGCTCTAACTGAAATTTTTTCATCAGGTGCCTAACTTCCCACCATCCACAGCGGAAGAATCAGTGATAAAGACGAAATCTTGCTTGCATCCAAACGTGCTCGATTATGTCAACAATTCGTTTCAGTTCAGCAGCACCCCTCAGGAGAAACCATACATCGATCCACATTCACATCTTCCCTTCCCACAAGTCTTCCCCCAACAAGACTTCATCACCAGAATTGAAGATTTTCATGTGCTGGGATGTGGGCCTTCTGCAGTGGAGACGTCGTGCTTTGGACCAAACACGACTTGTGAAGTTTCTGTAAAAGATGAAGCTGAGGACTCTGTCATCCATGACATTTTCATGGATGACTTCCCACCAATTGACATGTTTGATATTATTGACCCACTTCCAAGCCCATCGGACTGGTCATCAATGGGATGATTAATCATCGCCTTTTTCAGACGCTGGATTACATCTTTATATGGAAAGGGTAGTGTCTGCCATGTTTACTATATAGTATAGTAGTTGCCTAATTCTTTTGTAAAATTGCACTCAACTGGATATTCTATAATTGGTGTCATATCACTTCAGGTTTTTTTTTTTTTTTTTTAATTTTACATTTGCAGCAGTTGATTTCATGCTCTCTTGTTTTAAAAGTACATTTTTCTTGGTAAATGTGAAAGCAGGGCTCCTGGAGGAAGGATTGATCAAGTGATTGTGATTGTAGTTGTTTTCCCTAAAAGTATCATTTATTTGTCAAGAAGGGTTTTGTTTAGCACGTGAAACCAAGTTAATGTCATTTTTATTTAAAAGTATTACTACTATTGTTTGGATTGACAAAGACCTACTTTCATTTCTCATATGTGTTTTATTCATTTGTTGAAAATTAATGATTTAAAATATATTGTTAAAATATAATTCTCCAACGTGCAAGGTAGTGCGAAGTGGCTCCGCATGTTCATCAAATTTTGTTCATCGTGGTTTTATTGTTTTTGGAGGCCCAGTTGGCTTCGGATGTGCATATAAAATGGGCCTAATATGATTTCAAATTCTTAACTTGTGGCCCATATCTCTGAAAGCACTACGCAGTAAGATGATGTTTATCTTTATTTTAATTTTAATATTATTATGTTTTAAATTTCTAATAAAAAAATAAATTGAAATAAAGATAAATGGATAGAGTCTTGAATTGAGATATATATTAAAATTAAATCTTAAATGTAAAAAAAATTAAAATATAAATCTTAAATTGAAGCTTACCAAAAAAATTTGGGCCATAATACGAAATTATTTCTTTTGTTGCAATTTTCTCGTAATAATTACTTTAAAGTTGAGAGCTAACCAAACATGTGTCCTTTTACATATAAATTTCGAGTTGATATTATGATTGTTTTTGTCTTTACCATAGTCAACTTCTGTAATCATTACAAAGTAGCAAACATAATATTTAAAAAAAAAAAAACAAATATACCCATTTGTAAAATTAAAAATAAAACAGGACATGTTTGTGTCACGGTTGAAATTAATTATGTTGGATAAACTTTCACATGCTTCCCACTACATAAGTAGTCAACTTTGAGTGTGTATACATTATGGTAACATGCATGGTCATTTTATAGGAAAAAAAAATATATTGAAAAAATAATGCTCTAAATGCAGAAACCACTGCAAAAAGTTTCTGTATGCCAAAAATTATATATAGGTTTAAAAAATTGAATGTGGTGTCTTTTCCTAAAAACATTTACATTAGATAATGGTAGCAAGATTGGATATTTTCCCATGTCTGGACCTCAATCATTAGAAGACTGAAAAAGGCATTGCACTAGGCTCTTATAGAAGCATTAAAGTTTTCCAATTTAGTTATTTTTTCAATAATTTAAAGATTTTAATTATGGGGTTTTAATTTATTTTTAAAATTTTGTAATTGTTGAGTAGTTGCTCATGTTGTAAAGAAAAAAATTGTACATTAGGATTCCATAATTTAATTTGGATATGTCACATATTAATTGATGATAACCGATGATAGCATGTAGGTGAAGTATTGTGTGAATAAATGTTATTGTGAAAATTATTTTGAGAGTAGAAGTTATTTTATTGAAGAATATTAATAATTCTTACTAAAAAATATTGATTATTTTATAAAAAGATATTAATTGTTTTACTAAAAGGTGTTAATTGTTTTACTATAAATTGTAAATTAGTTTCACTATATTGGCTTTAACACCAAATTAAGTTTCATTATGTACGTACTCTGTCTTTGGATAAGTTGAATGGACAAATTATTTTTATGATGATTACACCATTAATGTTGTATTCTAATTCTTGAAAAAGAAATTACTGCATCGTAGGAGAATGATTGAGAGATGGTATAATACTCTCTTCAGATGAATTTGCACGTTTATCTTATTTGGATATCTTAAATGAATTTGCACATATAAATAAAAAAATTGAATCATGCACACTTACAAAAATATATAAATATTTAACTACATATTATTACTTTTTACAAAATAAAAACATACTACTTTTTTTTAAAAAAAAATGCCCTCCTTGAAATAAAAATTGATCTGGAACTGAAAAAGTAGGTAGGAAAAGAGAAATGAAGGTAATCAATGAATTAGATTATATTACCTCATTTAAGGAAAAAAAAACTATATTGAGATTATTTTTTTCTTTACCATTATAATCTCTATATATTTATTCTTATTATTCATTGCCATTTAAAAAATTCTAATCAAGCATCACCAACTCTTTTTGGATGAAATTATACATACAACAAAATAAATGTGTATTTAATCGCTTTAATGGGATGGATAAGCTTAGGTGGGACAGTAATTAAAGTTTCGGTCTAAATATGTTTCACACTTGATGTAAATATCAATTGATCTAGTAATTAATTTTTCTTTATTCACATTCTGGCATGCCATATGTGAACAAAATTTAAACTTAGAAAAACAATCAAACTCTTACAAATTTAATCACGTCGAAATTAAGGTGATTAATTTAAAAATAAAATAAAAAATTATAAATTTAATCAAATCAAACATAAGGTAATTAATTTCGAAATAAAATAAAAAAAATTTAAAGAACTAAAAACTCTCAATTTGAAAACACATTCTTAGATACGCAACACGACTTGAATAACAACCATAAGAGTAAAACTGGTTAGAGGTTGCGGTGGATGAGATGGAGATAGAGATAGAAATAGGTGAATGAAGATAATTCTGTGAATAATAAAGTGATGTTTGGTTAATAATGAAGAAGTAGGATTAGATAATATTATATGTCAAATCAATATGATGTATTAATTTATTATAGTTAGTTAGTGCGAAAATGATTGTGATAGTAAATGATGTATTATTTTATTATTAAAATAAAAGTAGAAGACAAAATAAATATGTAAAGACAAAGTGCATGTTTGCAATTTTTAGTAGAATTAAAAAAGTGATATTAAGTAATTTTAGTAGCAAAATGAAAAATAAGGAGTGTTTTAAATTTAAGTGGTTTTAAAAAATGATTAAGAAAAATGTGTTTGTAAAAGAAGTGCTTCTAAAAAAGGTATTGAGTATTATTTTATTGGGGAATGTGTAGAAATATTTAACTAGAAATTAAAAGTTAAAAGTTGTTGCTTGGTAATAATAAACACTTAAAATAGTTGTTAAAAACATGTTTTATAAGTGTTTCTTTTTAAAAAATAAGCACTTTTACTTTTTATGTTGAGTTTGCAAATAAGCATAAAGTATTGTATGAAAATAGTTTATGATAAGCTTATCATGACAAGTTTTAAAGTATCAAATATTTAACCAGGTGTATAAAAAGTCTCATATTTGATACTTTAAAACAATTTCATTATAAATTTATCATGAACTATTTTCACACAATACATACTCATAGGTAAAATATAAGTAAGAGAGAGAATATGTAAGTGAATGAAAATGTGATGATGTAATTATATGAGATTTTACGAAAATAGGAATATATATCTATATTATGTATGAATGGGTATTTGAATGAGAATGAAATTTGTTTATTTAAAAATTGGATGAGATAGATGATGACTCATCCCGATACGTATGAGCATGATTTATAATGGAGATATAGAAGAATATTAATATTGATATTTATCCTTAATTAGAAGATCTATTTTGATTGTTATTATATATAAGATGTATATGCTTTTTATTCTCTAAATTTAGTTTATTATAAATAGGAGTTTTAAGATCATTGTAAAAGGAGTTGAAATTAATATTGAAAAGAATTGAGTTTAACCAATTTTCCGTATTCTAATTGTTGTTCATTTGGATCGACACGATAGTATTGCTCATATTGCAGCATCAGTTGGTAACAAAAAAGAAAATATAATAATAAAAAATATACAATTTTCTGCATTCCTTATCTCCATCAGTTATTTCATTTTTACAAGTATGTTGATTCTTTACCACATGCTCTAGTTAGTTATCGAACTGAATCGAATTTGAATAAAAAATAAATAAATAATTGAATTCCATTTTTACAAGTATGTTGATTCTTTACCGCATACTTTAAGGTAGTTATCGAGCTGAATCCAGCTTCAATACCAAAATAAAAAAAGAACTCAATAGTGTTTTGAATTGTTTAGAAGCTAGGTGAAAGCTCACCACTCAATTAGCTCACGTTCTGACTTGTGCCCACTTAGTATTACGACAAAAAACATCTTATGTGGTAGACAACTTTTGTAATAATGTGTATTTATAACCGCAGCATCCCTACACTATATGAAGTTGGTTTGCATTAAATACGTGAATTCTTCAATCAGCCCACCATGTTTCATATGCTCAATTGAATTCCCTTTCTTCTCCCCTTTTTTTTTTTTAAAATAAAGATGAAATATATTGAATCGAACGTAAAGGAAGATCAACACCTGAATTGTACACCAAAAGATCATACTACAATAAAAGACTTACAATCTTGCTGGAATACATTCTAGAGGATTACACTGCCAATTAATAAATTGATACACAAAGGTTAGGGATAGTGAGATCGAATCCACTTCCTCGAACAGTATATTATGTCATCAATGATTTCATTCAAAATATGCGAACTCATCTCCATTTTCTTCATGGTTAATAAATACACCTATACATCTATCAATAATATTGTTGGTGCTATTTGATATTTCCTTAATAACACTTTAATTCATATTAATCTGATACGTAATTATCATTTCAATTGGGATTAATTAACATTAATTACTTGTCACCTCCTTATCGGGACATAAATTTAATTCGTTCAACAAAAATTTTTGTATACAGTACCGTTTGCAATTTTTAAGGATATTATTCGTTTTATTGAAATGTGTTATTCAGAAATTCATTATATTGCACACAACACTTGAATGATATTATTTGTTTTATTGTTGCCTTGTGAGAGAATTCAAATTTGATTGCAGCATTGCATAGTGATATTAGGACACATGAATATATAGTAGGAGTCTAAGCCAAATTAAAAAGAATTTTGGTGCAATTTTGCGATTATAGGCATAGTGTTTAATTATAATCTGTATATATGTGATTCTACTCTGAGGATTGTATGCATAATTCCTTACGTGGTATTATCAGTAAAATCTCTCTCGACTTTAATACGTCCTAAGCGTAGTACTAAGTGACGAATTGAATTACTAAATTTTTGTGTTCATTAATTTTTTACTATATTATGTTACGATAAATTGCTCAAATAATCATTTGACTTTATTCATAGATAATCACTTTATTTATAAATAGATTTCATAGTATATTATAATCTCTCTAACTTTTTTTTTTAAAATTATGTCCATTTGCATAAGTAATTTTTGTGTATGGAATAATACTATAAATTCATGATAACACAATGCCATTTAAAAATTGAGTTCATCTTATCTGAACAGTTTTATCGTTAGAATTAGTTTATAATTTTCACTTAATAAGTATGATAGTTATACTTTTGAATATATATATATATATATATATATAAGTGTATATATTAGGACAAAAAATAATAGCTACCACTACTAATCTAATCCACAAGATTCCAGAAAGTGTCGAGATATTTCATGATTCAAAGAGCCACGCCCATCATTACATTCTCAATAATATATAAAAAAAAAAATATAGTTTAATTTTTGTGTATTCAAACGTGGCCTGAATCATACACCTACTCACTACTCAATTAGTCCAACAACTCCACTTATAATGTATATATATATATATATATATTAAATTATATAATTTTCTACACCTAGATCCATACACATATTTATGTATAAAAGAAAATTGGTTTACATATAAATTATATTGTGAATTTTTTTAATAAAACAATTATACATTAATATTTTTTAAACATGATGATTAATATTTTTCATACTCTTAAACTCATATTTTTTAGTGGATATAATTTGTGTTCTCTAAAACTAAAATCTTTTAGTGAAAAAGTTCATATTCTTAAATTCTTGAATGTTATTCATGTATGAACAAATTTTAGTCAACACTATACCATATTGTATGCATATCTTGAAGAATAAATTATTTTGTTAAATTACCATTAGAGACATATGATATTTTGTGATATTATATAGGTATAAAATAAATTATGCTTTTCAGATTTATGTAATTAAACATATTTTTCTTATTCATAGGAAAATTATGAAAAATTACTTAAATGTATACTTTCTTATTTGATGGTTCTTACTCATTTACTATCTATTTGTGTTCTATCATGTACTCCCTGTTAGGATTTTAGTCCTCTCCAATATTGTGTTTAATTTTAGGGTTTGAATTAAAGAGATTAAATTCCATTGGGACCAAAATCCCACTTTATCCCTCATATTCGGGATAATTTGGTCATGGGGTAGAGAGTGGGATTGTTTAGTCCCGGAAAGAAAATTAGTAAATTGTCTCTCATATATATTTTAATTGATGATATATCCAACTTAATCCTTTAAATCAAACATTAAAATTCTATTTTTAGTCTCTGTCATATCATATAATCCAAATACAATCAAAACTTATGATACAATCTAATCCAGTCTCATATAGTCCAATCTCATCTAATCCAGCTCCAACAAATCTATTCAGTCCAAATAACCAAACACTTATTGAATTAGTATTCTTTTTCACATTTAATATATACTTATATTTATATTTAAACAATACTAACTTTTATTGACAATCTTTATCATCTTTTTAAAATAAATTTTATATTAACTCAAATTTATGTACAATTTTTTTTATCAAGTGTTATTATTACGCATACAAAATAGTATCTCTGAGTCAAGTTCATTCACTCTTAATAATTCGTAATTTTTATGTGTTTAGTGGTGCTCTTAACACAGAGAAATCAAACTATTTTATTTTTAAAGACAATACTTAAATCATGTGAACACTAATCAAGACGTATTTTG
The DNA here is from genome assembly GCA_026898435.1 of Prunella vulgaris. NCBI lineage: Eukaryota > Viridiplantae > Streptophyta > Magnoliopsida > Lamiales > Lamiaceae > Prunella > Prunella vulgaris. The sequence continues at coordinate 538,381 of JAPKLY010000003.1, forward strand.
TCTTACGAAAAAGATCATATCTTTTAACTCATGAATTTGTTTGTTTTTCGTTTTTATTTATCATTCCATTGGAGTATCTTCAATTATTTTTCTGTAGATACACAAAAAAACACAACAATTATATCCTTAATTAAAACCAGAAAAAAAATCATGTTGGAAAATCCTAAACATATAATGATGGCTTCGAAATATTTTTCCTCTTGTCCATGTTATATATATATATATATATATATATATATGTTGTATGTCGACACGCAATATTAGCGTATTAATTAATTAATTGAACAATAATCTTTTGATAAGCTACATGTATTCCTGAATTATATATAAGTTGGTGATGTTTATACTTCAACCACCTTTACTTTTATTTTTATTTAATTAAATTATACCTTATTATTACGTCAGAAATGCGTCAATCATTTTCAATAAAATTTTAATTCAGCAAAAATAAATGCTTTTAAGGGTGAGCCCATATTGATGGAGTTTTCATCTACGGCCCAACTAATTAAGAACATATGTAAAAAAAAAAAAATTTACTCCAACCATTCTCAAATATGTTTCACACTTAGGGTGTGTTTGCAAGAGATTAAAAAAAGTGAAGAATCACTTTTTCTTGGGATAAGTTGGAGAGAGATTAAAAAAAGTGAAGAATCACTTTTTTTGGGAAGTTGGTGAGATCCAACTTATCCCAAGAAAAAGTGATTCTACACTTTTTTAATCTCTTGCAAACACACTCTTAACTTTTTATTGGCCTCACAACTTTTTTTTTTTTTTTAATTTATAATGAAAAATTAGATAAATTATACTTTGTTAAATAAAAAATGAATGTTCTATCCAAAAAAAATTGTCCCATGAAAAGAATTTCTTATGCTCTTTAAGAACTCTAAGTAGTTTATTTACAAATGTACAATTCAATACATTTTAATTTTGCATTTGACTTTAGTTAAAAAAAATCTTATATACTCTCTTGAGATAAAATGTTGAGAAAAGTGATAAATATGTAGACTTATAATAATGTCGGAGTGTTGAAAGAGAGAGAATCCCTAAAATTATAAGAATTTTTTATATACAATAACTTTTTTCTTGTGGTCCGTAATTTTTCTACGATTTTAAAGTTTCCACCTAAATTTTATATTGTGCTTGTTTGTTTAATTTGTTTGGATATAGGAAAATCAAATTCCGAACAAAACTCTATAAATTAACAGAATATCAATAACTTTGGGTTAACTCGTACACACCATTCAATTAATTTTTTTTTTATTTTCTACATAAATTAATCAAAAAATTATTGTTTTAACATTAGAAAAGGAAATAATTCATACATTTACACCGTAAATCCGTCAATGTACTCTTCACATTTTGAAATTGATTAATTCATAAATTGTTAGCATTAATTTCGGACACATCGTACGCCAAAATAACATTCTGTGTTTGTTGTGAAGAGGGAATTCACGTCATTAATCTAATTACTACTTTTTGGTTGCAATAAATCGTAGTTGGGAAAAGTAAAGTTATAACACATTCAATTTGCCCTCTTACCATGTTACAATTTTTTAATAGCAACTGTGCACTAAGATTCACGGTGCAATTCAAGTGTTATTTTGAAAAATTACACTATTTATTATTGAAAAGTTACACGAATTATTACTGAACAGTTACACCATTAAAGATACAATTTTCAGTAATAACAAGTGTGACTTTTCATTAATATTTTGTGTAACTTTTTTAAAATGAACTTGAGTTGCACGGTGCGAGTGAGACTTTTCTTAATTGTTTATGATGGAACTAGTTTGTATATTTTTTAATAGTGTTAGTTGTTTCATTAACAAATATTTAGTTTGATAATAAAATTATACTCCCTCTGTCCACCAATTATATGCATATTTCTTTGCACGTAGTTTAATGCAATATGTCGGAGGATATTTTGTGATATTGTGAGGTCCGTTTATGAATAAAGTGAGTATTTTTAGAAAGTACGTATGATATACTTTTAAAAAATATTCACTTTATTCATAAACGGACCTCACAATACCCTAAAATATCATCCGACATATTGCATTAAACCACGTACAACGAAAGGTGTATATAATTGGTGGACGGAGGGGGTAGTATAATATTAATATAACTAAATCATTTTAAATTGCACACATAGATATTACAAGGTACTTCCTTACTGTCCTATTATTATGAACAAGAAATTTTAATTGAAAACCCTTGTACACACTGTAAAAATAACAACCGGAGATACAATTCAAAATGAGTTTAATTTTGTTATGATAAGTAAGAATTGTACTGTATGTTCATCTATATTTATCGACTGCCCTGGAGTTGCAATTCATGTTTGGGAGAATATATCGTTTTTTTCTTTTTTCTTTTTTGTGTTATTATTTTGTAGGACAACATAATATATATATATATATATATATATAAATTCTTGAGATTGGAACAATACATTCGTACAGGCCAACTATATTTATAGGTCACATTTATGATAAAGTTGATGGTGAATTAGGCCTAAACACTGAAAAGTCCAAACATATGAATGCAAATGGGTGTAAATATATAGTAATTTGCTAAAAATGTATTGGTTTCAATATGGTTGAATTTTAATTATCGATTGATATGTTTATCTAATCAAAGTGATATGATTTTTCAAAGTATAATGAATTACAATAGTATCTTCTACTATAAATTATATTACATATAATAGTCTTGTCTTGCAATAGAATGGAACCGCAATCACCATATGAGAGGACAACCTGAAATTACAATCCAAAATCACACTGCGGTTGGAATTACAATCTCCACAAGAGGGAAACCTCTATCCTACCAAAAGGAGGACCATCATAAGAGAGATTTTTTTTCTTTTTATATAGTAGGTCTTAGATAGTGAAGCTCTAACCATGCACGTGAACTATCCACACTTAACTAATAAAAAATTATACTAATCAAAATGATAGGATTATGGATTAAATATCTAGTTAAACTTATCTTCATAAAAAAAATGTAGTTAAACTTGTTCACTGTATAAATTAAACTAATATTTGTACATTACTATGACACTTTGTATATAAATGTCATTATACATACACTCATATCTCCAAACCAACCTTATATCTCCCTCTTATTCGTTATCAAAGGGAATCGAACCCAGATCACTCTCTCAAATAAGGAGCTCGGTGGTCAGGTGAGCAAACTCACCTGGTTATAGAAGAGTTTATCGTATATAAGAGTCAATCTCACATACACGCATGCATCAATTATACTTTGCATCTGAACATATAAGTGAACTGTGACACATTTAAATTGAGGCATGACATTAAATTTAATTGAAGCACGATGAATGCCTGCATCTAGACTCTAAAGTCCATGGTAAAACACGACACAATCTTAAATGAAATGTGACGTTAACTTTAATTGAAACATAAGTATTGTATGAATGTCCGTGAACGTGGTGCATCATTGCCTTATATATATGTGAAAACATATTACAAAGTGTTGAAAGTCAGTCGAGCATAGACCTTGACATAGATGGGACGAAAAGAAGGAAGGTAGAGGACCAAAATGACGGAAAAAAATTAAACAAGCAGAGTGCCTTGAGATATGGAAATATATAGGAAAATTTTATAAATATTTTATAAATTTAAATTTATATGAACACATTTTTTAATCATTACTGATAAAAAGTTAATAAGTATCAAAATTTTTATAATTATATATGATGATTAATATTTTTATTAGTGATAGTTATTAATAACTGAATTCACTAAAAATCGGGTTCACATAAATTATAGTTATATTAATTAGAAATTTCTTTTCACCTTGTATTGTGAAAGAATAGCAACAATTTCTATTTTGAATTGTTCATAACTTTTTGTAATTGTTGCTTTAAACCTGTTAGTAGAAAATTTGAGATTGTGACAGCTGCTGCATCAAAATATATACATCTTGATAATTAATGAAGTGAAGTTTCAATGGCAATCCAACAAATGAAGCTACAAATATACTATCTCCAACCACAAAAAATATGATCACATATTTGCACGGAATTTAATGCATTATGTCAGAAGGTATTATGGCATATTGTGGTGTCCGTAGTTGTTATGAATAAAAAGAATATCTTCCGACAAAACGGACATCACAATATCTTGTAATACGATCACATATTTGCACGTTATTTAATGCAATATATCAGAAGGTATTACGAGATATTGTGATGTCTGTTCTGAATAAAAAATAATATGTTTCGACATAACGTACATCACAATATTCTATAATACCTTCCGACATATTGCATTAAATCACGTGCAAATATGTGAATGTATTTTTCATGAACGGAGAGAGTATATGTAAAATAAAATTTGACATTTCACTACGGAGTTTTGCATTTAAAATTTATAATAACCACTAACATTTACCTATAAAAAAAAATAAAAAAGAGAGTGAGTTAATTTTTTTCATTTTTTTTAACTTTGCACCAACAATTTTAAATTTTTTGAACTTTTCAATTTTGAATGTACTTTTAACATACTATATATCAAATTAATTGTCGTCTAAATATTTTTAATTTAATATATATGTATTGCACATGTAAAAATAAATTTTAAATTTAGAATATTTATTTTATTATATTTAAAGTATTTCTTTATTAGAGTATATAAGTTTTGTAGAATTTTAGAATCATTTTATGCATTTTTCGTACATAATTTTAAAAAATTATGAAGAATCAAATAATCGTAATAAACCTAATATATATATATATATAAAATATTTTTCATATTAACAAAATTAGTAGTAAAATTAATTAATAAAATTAACTGGTGAATAAATAAAATAAAATTTGACATTTCACTACGGAGTTTTGCATTTAAAATTTATAATATATATTCGTGCATCGCACAAAAAATTACTAATTACGTAAAAAAAAAATCAAAGCAAATTCTAATAGGGAGCTATCAAAAATCATTTTAGTTAGAACAGATTGTTCGCTTTTTTACTTCACATTATAAAATAAGTGAAAAATATATATATTACAAACGACTGCAAAATTTTGTTATACTATAGAGCAATTCGATTTACTATACCATTTACGTTTGTATTGTGGTTTGTTTTTTTCTAGAAAAATAGACTTAGAACTTTTTTAATGTAAAATTTTTGTTAAAAAAGTATTTTATATGATGTGTGGAGATCTGCATGATGTGATCGTCCACACTAAATTCATATATGTTAATTAGTGACCTAAAAATGTTGATTTAATAAATTCGTTAATTCCATCCATTCGCTCATTGCTATATAATACTCACTCCGTCCCTGATATTTTTACCAAAAAGCTTGGGCACACGGATTAAAAAAAGTAGAGTATATGAGTGTTAAGTTAATTAATAAAATATAAAAAATATATTCTATTAATTTTTGTGAGTGTAATTTTTTTTTTTTAAGGTAAAAAAAAAAGAGTTGGAACATTGCAAAATAAAAAAAGAAAAAAAAAGAATAGGAGATGTGATATGCATATCATATCATATATATGTAACAATTTTAAAAGTTTGTCGTCGTAATCCATTTATATAATATAGCCTTCTCTTTTTGTCCAATGTGTTTGATTTTAGCTTTACGGCCTACTTCACAGCTACTCTCTTTTGTTATATTATTTTCTTCTTTTTTTTCTAATTTTTTTTATCCCTGAAATTAGTTACAATTGAAATGAGTTGTTGGAAGATTCTGGTTGTGTAACAACTAGGCATGAAAAGACAAACTTACAAACTCTTGTGACAGAGCCAACGGATTGTTACTATACAATCTGGAAAATGGCATTTTGATACTACTTTCAGTACTTTTGGGAAATGGCTTACCAAATGAGGCTAGCCTGAGTTTGACACTATAAAAGAACGTCTCAGAGGTTTGCGCCTCGATTAACCGAGACGGTTCGAAGCAGTTCGAGGCTTGTCGAGGCGGCAACCTCAATTACGAGACCTAAAATTTTTGCCCCTATTCTAATTTCTTATTGAAGCAGCGTGGTTCTTCTCTCCCCTAAGGTAGTGTGATTCTTCTCTTCCCTGGCGGCGCGGTCTTCTCCCCCTTGAGCGTTTCCGTGCATTTTTTCCTAAATATTGACTAAAACTGACAGTTAATATTATATTGATGGACTAGGTTTATGACAGTTTTAGTCAAGTTTTTATAAATTATTTAATTAATTTATGGTATTTTATATTATTATAACTATATATATATTTAATCTATGCCTCGATTCTTATGTCTCGATGTACTATAGAAAAACGCCTCAATTTCCAAATTAATTTTATAAAACATTGAGTACAACCACCAATATCATATACTGAAATAATTAATACTCTAAAATAAGATATATTCATGGTGAAAATTTTCACATACTACGTTGCTATAAATATACACGAGGGAATACAATACATCAAAGTGAGAGAATAATTATCATATTCAAAATATGATGAAGGTAGATTGGCATTTTTTTACTTTAATTAGTAGAATAAGTCTCATATATACTGAGTGCAAGGTAAAATTATTTAATAGTTGAGATTATATCACTAAAAAGTGAGAGTTAATTACATTGAAAAGTGTGGATTGATTGTATTGAAAAATTTATATTAAAAATTAATAACAATGTAAAATTCTTAGTGTATTCAACACATGCATATTTTTTTGGGAAATTAGTGTTCACTTTTCAATGAAAACAACCTCAGTTGCAAAATAAATGTACTATATGCACCAATTGCATATGAAGTCTTCGCTAATCATTATAATTACATCATACTCAAAAGTCTGTTTAATTAAATTAATTTTAAATATCTTATAAAATTTAATATTTTATAAATTATTTTAAGAACTTATAAAATATGATTTTTAAGTAGCTTATGAATTATTCTTAATTAAATATAAGATTTTTGATAACTTGTGATAATTATCATCAAAATAAGTAATTAAAATTTATCAATTTAATAATTAAGCCACAAAATACGGACAGGATCTTGGATTTTTTTTATCGTTCCAATATCGTATACAATTCATAGTATATATAATAAAGATTTTTCTAGATCGTCGTCTCATGTGAGACAAAAACTCAAACCAAAATTAGAATAGATTTATCCCCCAGTCTATTTATAATAACATCTACACGTCTCACAAAATAATTTCTTTAAATATAATTAATTGATATTCGTAAATGAAAAAAAAAAAACCATATACGCACGCATATTTAAACTTAGGGCGGTCTCCCGATTTGGATCCCCTTCGTTTAATATTTTCTCAATTTCCTCAATTCAACGTAAATATTATCTATTATTATGGGTTCCATATATGCATATATTTATTAATTATTTTAATTATGTATATATATTACTCATAATAATGATGATATTTATATTGAACGGAGGAAATGGAAGAAATATTAAATAGAGGGGATCCGACTCCTCTGCTAATACATAAGATTTCTTTTTAAATATCGATTTTTTATACATACGAAATATTATTGTCCAAAAGCTATTTAATTTTATATGTTGTTTTTCAAAATTACCATATTATAATATTTTTTTATATTTTTAAAGACGGTAAAATTGGATTACAGAAGTTGCTGTGTCAAATTTTTTTTTTTTTAGAGGAAATGATCTTTAACAAATACGAGAATATAGAGTACAATATATAGACCAGTTTCCTAACTTGATTACACAAAGGAAAACAATTGTTTCAAACCAATCGAGAGGAAATTGAGAGTACACAAAAGAGACAAATACTAATAATTTTAAAGCTCTATGGTAAATAACACATCCCATACTAAGATAATTTTTCACCATCTAAAAATAGTATCTATCTCAAGTCAATCCTGCACTTCAACCGAAAGTCCTACATGATTCATGAACATCTGACACACTACCAGATCTGAATCCTAAACACAATATAAAAAAAAAAACACCTGATTAAATTAAAGAACAGACCACACAGGATATAGATAATTTCATTGGTGCGAAAACTTTAGGCCAATTAATTCCAGCAAATCTTGGACATGAGACCTATAACGTCGTTAATCAGATAGGGCCCACCAGCATGTGACCCATGTGTACCCTAGTAAGTTATATATGTATATTATATATATAATTGAATTTCAATTTTCAGATCCACCATGCAAGAGAATTTATTCACAGAAAAATATATAATTAGCTTAATTGGTTATGAATTTGTGACCACATAAATTATCACGGTATGAAAATGAGTCATGTTAGCAGCATTATTGTCTTCATCCCTCGTAACAAAATTTTAAGGGAAAATATTTGTGTCTCTATAATTGTTACAAACCATGTTAATTATGGACCGCCACCTTAATTTAGTCAAATTCAAATTAAATGGTCAAAATTGAAAACATGTGTAAAAGAAAACATTCATTGTATTCGGTGTTCTCTTCTACGCTTAATTATTGAACTACTGATTAATTCTTGGCACTTGAGAGTGATCAACAAATTTCATATAAATATATATATATATATACTGATTCATGATAAACTTATCATGAACAAGTTTTAAAGTATCAAATATTTAACCAGGTACATCAAACATCTCATCAGATGTATCAAAAGTTGAAGTCAATAAAATCGTTACATTGACTTCAGCTTTTGATACACATGATTAATATTTTGATACACTTGACTATATATTTGATACATTAAGACAATTTCATGATAAACTTATCATGAACTATTTTCACACAATACCTACTATATATAAACAAGACGTGAATGTAAATTATTAGTTCTAAACAATTCAATATGTAATTTCATTTCAAAAGACAACCATAAATGACTTTGATTTTATTTTCAGACATAACAAAAAATTACTCGTTATGATTGAACTTGAAATTTTAAAGATCGCATATATCTTATATATATGTAACTGAAAAATAAAAATCTTCAGTTAATTACTATGGACCATATTAGATGAGTTGGTCTTTTGTTAATTAGGTTCGGTGTAATTAATATCTTATAATACAAACAATTACTACCCTTTAATTAATTCAATAATTAAAATATTGTTTTTATTATGATCAGAAAAAAATAATTTTTATTATTTAAAATTTAGGGCAAGAGAATTACCGCAAACTCATATAGAAATTTAGGGTGACAAGATAGATAATTTTATCTTTTGAACCAAATGAACCCTAAGAAAATAAAGTATCAATATTTCATGACACTGATCGAGTTTAAATGAAATTGTTTAGCATAAGCACTTTTCTCAATTGTCTACCACAATCCGCAAAACAACTCTCTTTGCACCATTGTACAATCCAATTCCTTGTGCAACTTTTTAATCCTCCAATATTTTATTTTTGTTTCGTGTTCAATTAAAAAAGATGACGATATTTTTTGTTTTCTAGAGTACGTACCTAATCAAATGATACATTCTTAAATACACACTACAAAGAAGAATTCAAGACAAAAGTGATCTCCCTCTCAACCAATTTAAGCAATTCATCCAAATTAATATTGTAGAATAGAGAACCTTCAAAAAAAAATATGGCTCACAATTTCGACACCATGCATGTTACAGAAAATACAATATACATTAGCATTTGAGGATAGAGTACCATGGCTTTGAAGATTCATTGTAGTTGGTAGTCTTTCTCGAAGTATTCTCCACGTATGTGCCCGGACTTTGGGTAATACCGACTTTGTTCCATGCTATAGAATATTTTTCCTTCTCCATGCCAAGCTCCCAAAATTAATACTCTCCGCCCCACAAGTGCACAATTTTTAATAAAAGTAGGATAATATGTAAAATTAGTAGGATCGAATGTAAAAGTAATGACATTTTGTGTACACATGTGAATATTTTGCGGATAAAGTTAACTAGAGTGATAATTTTTATTTATAAGGTGTGAAAATAATTGTGAGACTGACAGAAAAGAAAATTATCAAATATTACGAGACGGAGAGAGTATCTTACAGTACAATATAAAAAAGTACTCCATCCGTCCCACTATAAATTGCTCATATTACCATTTTTGTTCGTCCCACTATATGTTGTTCATTGTTTTTTTTTACCTTTTTTGGAAACTATTATTCACTTCTTTATTATTATTTTCAATATTTTTTACACTATTTTCATTACTTTTAAACTTTTTTCATCACATCGCTTATATTTTTTTACTTTTATTTTAATTCGTGTATACAAAAGCAAGGAGCAACTTATAGCGGAATAGAGGGAGTAGCGTTAAAGGAAGCAATGTACTCCCTCTGTCCCAGGGGAACTTGCAAGTTTTCCTTTTCGGGACGTCCCAGAGGAACTTGCAGACCCAAAAAAGGAAATCATTTTATAAACTTTACCCTCACAATATCTACATATTTACACAAAATGTCATTACTTTTTCACTTTTTGGGCCCACATTACACTCAATCCAACTAACTTTTTCACTTTTTACATAAAATTTTACCAAACTAACCCTCAAAACACTATTTTTTTTACTTTATTCTATTTTTTTCTTGTTTTGTGTGTCCTCCACCCCTTGCAAGTTGTTCCGGGACGGAGGGAGTATATGATAACTAATTTGATCAGAATAAAATTTGTACTGTCACACAATATTTTGCAGTGGTTAGAATCCCATATTGTCCCTGTAACAGAGGACAGGTTGATTGACGTCATAATAAATGAAGAAAGCCAAGGGTAGCAAAGAAGTCATGGATCATTAAAGATATAGTGTTAAATGATTTTCCAGAAATTAATGGAAATCCTTGCTAATAACCCTACTCCCAGCCCCTACCCTCCAAACTCATGGCTTACGAGTGTGCACAAAATATCAAATGGCCCCCTCATTCATTTAATTACCAATTCGACCCCGCTAAATGTATGTGTGTGGTCACATATAATATAATTGACTCTCATTAATCAGCATCCTAATTAATTAGGCTAATTAAGCCATGTTAATTAGTTAGAAAATTATCATTTACTTTTTCTTTTTTTTTATTATATATATAACCTTTGTAAGTGAAGTGGCAACTGTATAGTGTGTTCTTTTCCTTTATACTATAAATTATTCCCCAATTGTGAGAGAGAATCTTATAACCCAAACTCTCCCTAGCTACTTTATGTGCCAACAATATACATTCTTAGTTTCTAGCTACTAGCCCACCATGGAACAAAACAATATCCTTGATCAACACCAACTTTCCTCCGCCTGGCTCTCCGGTGGTTCCACCTCCACCTCCGCCACCTCCACCTCTTCCTCCTCCTCCTCTAACGACGCACAAAGCACTACAAGCTTAAACGAGTGTGCCCAAGTTCATGAAAAGATCGCCAAAAACGCTCAAGGTGAAAAAAGTGGAAACGAAGTCGCCAAGCGGCGGAAGTGCGGCGGTGGCGGCGGCGGCGGCGGCAACGATAAACATCCGACGTACCGCGGCGTCCGGAAGCGGAATTGGGGCAAATGGGTCTGCGAAATTCGGGAGCCGAGGAAGAAGTCGAGAATATGGCTCGGGACTTATTCGACGGCTGAGATGGCGGCTCGAGCTCATGACGTGGCGGCTCTAGCTATCAAGGGCCAATCGGCTTACCTGAATTTCCCGCAGCTGGCTCAATACCTCCCCCGCCCGGCTTCCATCGCGCCGAAGGATATCCAAGCCGCTGCCGCGAAAGCCGCCGCAGCCACATTCCCCGAGGAAATAAGGCAGCGCGCCGGGGCTGAAGCCGAGCCGAAGCTGCCCAGCTCCCACTCTTCCACAAATTTGGCATTGGACAACATGCAAGAGTCATCAAACTCGGCTTCAACTGCTCACGAAGATGACACATTTTTCGACTTGCCGGATCTGTCCCTGGGAAGCAGTGATGGGTATTGTTACTATGCTTCTTCAATGCAGCTGGCCGGAGCCGATGTCCCCTTCCGGCTTGAAGATCCGTTCTTGTGGGAGTACAGCTAGCTAATTAATTAATTATTAAAAGTATTTTTCAATTTTATATTTTTTATTCCATTTTGTGAAATTATGAATCACTAACAACAATATCTTGATTGTGTTACAGAAATTAAAATGTGTATTATTATTATTTAATTTAATTACTTGTGTTGTTGCCCAACCTACAATTAATGGATCTCTGTGAGCCCAAAGTTTGACTCTTCATTCAGTAGGGACCAACTTCACTTTGTGATTTCACACTATACATAATTATTTCATTTGTTTTATTATATATGCATTTTAATTCTTGCATATGTTCGATCGATCTTTAGGCACGTCAGGTCTAACCCAAAATAGCTTTGTTCATAATATTAAATTAATAATAATATATATTTATTTGATAATATCATAATATAATTTTATCTAGCTATATATAGTAATAATTAGGTGAATAAATTAAAAATATTTAAATTAAATGAAAATTCAGGGGTTTGTGATTTTCTTTTTCACTTTTTCTTTAGATGAAGATCTTGTTGTGTGTATGAAAAAGAAAAAAAAAGATGAAAAAATTGAAGCAGTAGTCATTAATTGGGTTAGAAGGGGTAGCTGCAGATGATTGGAGTCGAAAAAATACTATTTATAGATGCTGTTTTGATAGCTGGCCACAATCTATTGTTCTACCACTAGCTAAATTTAGATAAATTAGTCAAAAATATATTTCACCTTAGATGCGTTGCGTCATTATCATAAATTTGTACCTTTTAATCATTATAGTTACAAAATTTGTGATGTGACCCCTTTGATCATCTATTCACTTTTGGAGTCAATGAGTATTACTCTTCTATTCATTACCCAATACCATCCTACAATCACGATGACAAAAAGCAAATTCGTTTAATATATATTAATTAAAAAATAGAGCACTACCACGTTATTTTTTTTGAAAAGCAACACGTCATCTTTTAGAAGTCGTGGTGGCTTTAATTGATTTATATTAATATTATCACGAATTTAAATTATATACTTTATGATGAGGATAATACTTGCTCATTGATTTGTATTAATTATCAAGATATTTTAGGTTTTAGGTATGGAGTATGTATGGAGGGTAAGAAAGATCCTCTTGTGTTCTGAAAGGAATTGAATTCACCTACACTATTATAATATTTATTCTACAATATTATTTTTACAAATTAAGACTAAAAAATTTCACATGTATAAATACGTCAAATTATGTGAAAAAAGTCAGTTCATAAGCATGAATATTACTCCCTCCGTCCCGTAGGAATTTGCAACCTACGGGATGTCACATTTTTTAAGAATAATGTATTTTATATATAAAATAATGATACGTGGGTAAATATGTATATAGGTTTGTCAGAGTACACGTAAATCAATATTTCTATTTTCAGTAGTATGTAAATTTGTGTTGGACGTCAGAATTATAAAAGTGTGCAAATTTCTGTGTGACAGAGGGAGTATTATAATATTACTAAATAATATCGTTTTATATTAGGAATAAATATTAACGAAAGAATTGCTCAAAGAATTCCAATTTATATATACACACCCCTCAATATATATACTTTATGTAATCACAATTTGCTATAGTGGTAAGTGATATCACCCTCATCACTATCTCCTCTCTTATTTTATAGTCTATTCTTCAATCATTTAGCCTCCTTAATCTTTTTGGCCCTACCCGTATCTTGCATTCAAATTTATAATGTATTAATTAGTATCATTAAAAAATAATTGTGACCGGTGCATAATTAAATCAATATTAGTACGTACTATTCAATTCGATGAGGTAATAGTAGATTTAAAGTACGATATTATTACATTGAATTCTAATTTAACTATTGAATTAATCTTTATTAGGGCCCCCCACTTTTAAAATTACTTGGAAATTGTGCCGTATTTTATGGCCATCAGATGTTAAAATGGAAGGAAATTTTAGTTGTTATATATAACCTGTATAAGCATGATATATATATTTAGATTCAATTGTCTGTAAAATGTCTTATAATATCTCTCTCTCATGTTGAATTGTCTGTAAAACGTCTTATAATGTGTGTCTCTCTCACTCACTCTCACTCTCTCTGGACCTATGGCGTTAATTAAACATGCGTGTGCATGGGACAATTGAATCTCCAAGTCTCTTACCCTAATTAATTTAATTTGAAAACCCTGATTAAAATATAATTATGTATTTCCTCCTCGAGTTGTTCGTTATGAAGTATTATTCAAATTTCAGAAAGTCAAAACACACAGGAAGAAGTTGACTTACAAATTACAAGAATTGCTATATAATATGTGTACTGGAAATAGACTGAATTACCGATCCCCATTACCAATTCCCAAGTTCCCATCATTTTTTTAATTTGATTAAAGATGATCAAAAATAATTTAATACTTCATATATATATATATTAAGGTTGGAATTGGTAATGTAGATTAACGCGACAATCGAAGATCAAACGAAAAAAATTTGATATGCAAAATAAATTAGGCAACGTATTATATAAATCAATTTCATAATATATAAATTAATTTCATAATATATAAATCATTTTGTGATATAAAATTTATATTTATAAATTTACTATTTTGCCTTGTTAAAAAGTGGTTCATGATAAGAACCACTTTTACACAGTACATACTCAACAAATTAATATAAGCGAATTAATTTCATATTTTTTTATAAATTCAAATATTTTATAACAAGTAATCTAATATTAATTTACTTAGTCTTCACCCTAAAAAAATATTGTAGAGTTCAACTTTTAGATGAAATTAAAAAAATTCATTAAAAAAATATTATGAAAAGACAAGAATATCAATAACATATACACCTTTATGTTCCAAAGAGATCCCAAAATATAAAACATCATTTTTATATATATATCCAACTTAATTGAGTTAAATCATTTTAATCAATTAAAATTTATTCCTTTTCACACTGTATTTCAAAATATTTTTTATTTATTAATCTAAAATATTAAAAATAATATTTAAAAAATACATATATGAAGGACGGTGGAGAACAATTCATAGAGGAATATATATATGAATGACATAGGTACGTGTGTGTTTACATAAGAGGGCCGGGGGAGACACAATTTACATGAATGGTCGGCGGCAAATACTACTAAAATCATGTGTGACATTAATTACTTTGTCAAACATTAATCAATGATCTGCATGCACTTAATTACTAAGATGCATTTTTGGGTAGCCGTAAACCAATATTTAATCTTCGTACGTACTATTCTTTAATTTTACAATTTATCTTATATCAGTTGAAAAATCAAATATAATAGTTAGGACTAAAAAATATAATAATATTATTAATAATTTGATTATAAATCTATCTCTCTTTAATTACAAAAATATAGCTTTAAAAAATCGACTGAACCCAAGCTTGAAAACTCAATTATTTTGAGCTGGTATATGCATATCGTTAATCTACTTTTAAGTAATTTATAATTAAGTTGTAAAAGTGATTGGCTAATACAACTAATTATAAAGAACTTTGATATTTTATAATATATATAATATATTTAAATTTTTTAATTTAAAGTAGAATAACAATATTTTTTTTATATTTTATGCTAAGGTGGGGTGAGTATCGAGGATTGGGGAGTCCGTGATGAATGGGATAGAGGTGGTGAGGAAAATAAATTGAAATATCATAATTTTTTTTATTTGACTTATAAATTGTAAGTAACTTATTTAAAATCTTAAAAGTTGTAAACATTTTATTTTATCAAAGGTTTATAGGGATTAATACCAAAATTGTCTCATAACTATTTTACTTTTTCGATTTGATCCCATAACTATGTAATGTTTTAATTTAGTCCCATAAATATGTAATGTTTCAATTTAGTCCCATAACAATTCAAATCTAACCAAATTAGTCACATAACTATGTAATGTTTCAATTTAGTCTCATAACAATTCAAATTTAACCTAATTAGTCTCATAAACGACGTCATTTCACTCACGTGCCGTGTGAGCCAATTTCGCCAAAAAATATAACACGTGACCAAAAAGTGAGTAAAACGACATCGTTTTATGTCATTTCCGGCGATTTGAGACTAATTAGGTTAGATTTGAATTGTTATGGGACTAAATTGAAACATTACATAGTTATGGGACTAATTTGGTTAGATTTGAATTGTTATGGGACTAAATTGAAACATTATATAGTTATGGGACTAATTTGGTTAGATTTGAATTGTTATGGGACTAAATTGAAACATTACATAATTATGGGACCAAATCGTAAAAATGGAAAAATTATGAGACGATTTTGGTATTAATCCCGTACTTATAAGATCCTAAGCAACTTAAATGTTTAGCTAAATAAACTCTTAATATTGGTCAAATTAAGTTTGCTAATTTTTTTTAAAAAAAAAATTATGATTAGGACCCGATCGATAATCGATTCATTGTGAATCAATCACATTAGTTATTAATTAGTGGGGTCTCAAACTGAAGCTAAATAAAGCTTAAGAAACACATGAATTGATAAAATGTTTTGATTTCAAACGTGAGAGCTAAAAATTAGACATATTTGATACTCTTAAATTTCAAGCCTACAAAATTAAATTGCGATCAAAGCTGGCTGATGAAGATATCTTCCATCTATTTTTACTGTGAGTTTTCTATAATTTTGTGGAATAATAATAATCTTCATGTGTGTTCATATATAGTGATGCATAGGGATCAAATTTATTAATTATTTTGCAATATATATAGGGAATGTTTGGGAAAGAAGAATAAGACGACCTTTGTTTTCATTTTTTGGTATTATTAATTTGTAATTCTTGAAATAATGGTGTTTAATAGAGAGGATTCGGATGATTAATTGGATTATAAATAAAGTGAAATTGAGATGTTAGGTTTGATTTTCTGCTAAACTGCAAGAATTTAGAGAATTATCAATCATAATTTGGTTAGCAGGTTAAATTCTAATCTCTCCCAATATATATATGATTGATTGGTTTGGTAATTATCTCAAAATCACTGAATTTATAATTTGAAATTTGTAAGAATTTATATACCCATTTGTAATCGTACTCTGTTTTAGTAAAAATATTTTTACCGACTTACATTAATAATTGTTATACTTTTCATATATATTAAAAATCACTGGGGCACAAAAACTCATTCTAGTTTGAATTTTTAAAATAAATTTTTTAAATTCTAATCCTATCCTCCTATAAATTAATCTATAAAATACATTAATTAAATATTAATTATTATATTTTTAGTCTATCCAATATATATTATTCTACATTTAAACCAACGACCCTAGTCAAAAATTAAAAAAGAATACAAATTTTAAAATCTCATTAGATATTAAAAACTACTTAATTTTTTAAAATCAATTTTTAAAAGTTACTTAAAATCCAAAATATATAAATCTTAGCAATAGTATTACGTACAAAATTATATATGCATACACTTCCATATATTCACGAATGCAGCTAGCATTCACATTTAGCAGTACATCAATACTATATTAAGTAAAAACACGTTAAATAAATGCGATATGCACTACACGGTTAAATAAATTCATGTAAAGTACAATTTAATAATTTTATTTATTTATTTAAATTTTCTAAAAAAATATAAATGGCTAGTCTCAATCCATAAAAAAAATGAGATCATATACTGCATTTTTAACCAAAAATTGCCCTCGTCTTATCGTTTCATTTGTGTCGCGGTGACAAGATGCATATTTAAAAAATTAAAATAAAATAAAAAAGTGGAGAGAGAGATAAAGAGAAATAATTATATATTTTTTATTATAAAAGAAAGGAAAAGAATAAGTTCACTTCCTTTCGTCCAAAGTAATTCAAAAGAAATATTAATTGCATTGCTTTCCAAGAAATAGTTTAAATTTATTAGCTGGAATGCTTCTTTATCTGCATGTGTTATTATCTTTAGACATCCATTTACTTTATTGAGAGTAACTTTTTTTATGGTCTGATTGTGAAAGGAGAAGCGTTGATTTAGTTGTAATTAGGTGGATTACTTGCTAATTTTGCACTAATTTTTTTGATCAGTAATGTTAGTTGTTAGTTGTTAGTAGTTAGAAGTTAGTTCACCAAATCTCCAAGCACCCCATGAATATCTCCAAGTCAACCTTATATCTCCCTCCTATTCGATACCAGAGGGAATCGAACCCGAGTCACTCACTCATGTGAGGAGCCCTGTGACCAGCTAATTTTGCACTAAATTATCAACACGAACAATAATCATTCTATTTAAATTTTACATTATCTATTGTTAAAAAATATTTAACTTTGTATTATATGCAACAAGTGCATATCGTGCAATTCAAGTGTATTTTTTAAAAATTATCCAATTTTGCTAAAAAAAAAAAAAGTTACCTTTGTTCTAAATGAAAAGTCACCACATGTTAAATGATTTTTTTTAGTATAAATAAGAGTAATTTTTCTATAATAATGTGATAACTTTTTTAATGTAAATTTATGTTGCATGATGATCCTGGATCATAATAAACTTACTCAATCTATTTATATTGGGATAATTCCAAATTAGTACATCTTTTACCACTATTTTTAAATTGGTACAAAATTTTTGCATAATAGAATAAAAAAGTTGAACAATAGAGTAATTTTTACATAGTATATTAATTTAAGGAGACGCTTGTTTCAAATTTTTCATTGGTAATGGGATTGAAGTTTTATTTTCCTCCCTTAAATATGTTGAATAAGGGTTTGTGTTCATGGTGGTTATATCATTAATACTGTGCTCCAATTTTGGAAAAAAGTTGACAAAAAAGAAAGTTTTTGTTGTGGTGTGGGGGAAATGATTGAGGGGGATGATTATAAGATGAGATTGAGGTAATCAAATGAGGGCAATGATTACATTATTTAGGGGGAAAATAATGCTATGTAATTTATTTGTTCTCATTATATACAGTAATTACTATGTGTATATCCTCGTTCTCATTATTATTGAAGAACTTTCATACCAAACGTCCCCTAAAATAATGAACAGAAAATAGTATTTCGAAACTGTTCCTATAATATACTAGTATAATTAATTTGAGAGTTTTTTGCACTTTTGTTCCCACAGGACATGTATTATTTTAGAATTGGTCCCATAAAAAAATCCTATGGGACCAATAATGAAATGTATGAGACCAATTCTAAAATAATACATGTCCTGTGGGACCAAATGTGCAAAAAAACTCATTAATTTGACTTAAATAGATTGGTTCTATTAGGTTTTTGTAAAATCTAAGCCTACTTAATTAAGTAGGGTTTGAGAAATGTTTTGTACTTGGACTTATTTTCTAAATAAGTCTAGTCCGACCAAACTTATATTTTAAGTCTCTGCTAGATAGCCTAGTTTCTCCCCTAAGTCCTTGATTAAGTCTAACCTTTTTACAAACAAAATTACTATTTAAAAGTGCTTTCTGGACATGTAACATATGATTCCAATTGCTTTGGTGTTAGTGTTAATGTCATTAGGTTAACTTATAGTGATTAATTTACTTTTACCTTTCCCCATCTTTTGCTAATTTGAAACAATTGATTTTTGTTCTTTATCACTCCACATGATTGCAGTTTAGATTCTCTAAGTTGAAATTATTTAGGACTTTATTTATTTATTTATTTTATTAGTACTCATTAATTATCAGATACCATATGGTGTATGCATATATATACATATAACTCACACTAGGTGAAATTGATACTATTACATATACTATCTCCGTTCCATAGCAACTTGCAAGGAGGGAGAAACACGTATATTTAAAAAAAAATAGTATTTTTAGGGGTAATTAGGTAAATATTATGTATAAAGTAAAAAAAGTAGTTGAATTGAGTGTTATGTAGGTCCAAAAAGTGAAAAAGTTGTGACATTTTGTGTAAATATTGTAAGGGTGGAATTTGTGAAAAAGTTTTCGTTTTGACAAAAACTTGTATGAACCCGAGTTCACGGTGAACTCGGGTTATCAATTTTCATTGTTATGCATATACATTATCACTGACAAAATATATGTGTATTTTTATATCAATGATAGTATATATAAATAACAGTGATAGTGATTATACGTAATAGTGAATACGAGTTCATGTGAACTCGAGTTCACAAAAGACCTACTCTTTCTTTTTTGGGTCTGCAAGTTCTTTTAGGGGTGTCTCAGAAAAGAAAGTTTGCAAGTTTTTATGGGACGGAGTGAATATTTATTAATATTTTATATTGTGAGATTAATTTGTATGTACAATAATATCACCGAATGAATATAACGATATTAATTTCATATTATGAGATAGTTTCAGCAGAGAATTTGTGTATACATTGTATTACAATTTATTTTTGAGTAAATCTGATCTTATGTATTAGGTGCATTGTGCAATTCAATTTTATTTATTTATCTGATAATACTAAAAGAATATGTGTTTTTAGTTATACTGAAAATTTACTCCCATTAAAAGTATATATTAGAGTGGCTTTTCAACAAAAACAAGTCGGAGTGAATTTTCAATAATAACATAAGTGAAAATTTCAAATATACAATTGAATTAACACATATAAAAACTAAACCTTAAGTTTTACTATTTCTTTTTTTCTTTCAATTATTTTTAACGTGTGGGCTCATCTCTCATGCATAGAATGACTAATTTTTTATCTTCAATTTTTTTTAACCCGAATCACTCACTCAAATGGAAGCCCAATTCAAATGGGAGTCCGATGATCATGTGAGCTAACCCACCTTGTTATCATCAATTTTCTATCGACCTACGATGAGAGGGCATTCTAAGAGCAGCAAAATATTAGTACAAAAACATTTATTAGTGAGCTGAAATTAAATTGTACAATCTAGCTACTTCTAGGACCTATGAAAAAACCCAATTCATTTTTCAAATCATGAATTAAATGATCATTCAAAATTAATTCCATATATGTTTTTGATGCATACATTTGCGTGTAACTAGGAGTAACATGGCTTGACTAGTACACTTTCAACAATTCTTTTATAATAAGATATCGTCTAGTCTGAATCAAACTTGATTAAATCAGTTTAATTATAAAATAATACTCGATTTTTATATATAAGTTCGTTTCACACAAAATTTCATTGAACTCTTAAATATGAATTCCAATTTTGATAACACATTTCACCTAGACTGCTTATCAATAATTAATGGCGGGTTCTTCATTGATGTTGTTGTTGAATATATATGGGTAATAGAGTTAATGATAGGTTAGACACACTGAAAAACGATGTTATCTTTAGATGTATTAATTTCTCACACATAGGTGTAAATGATTCTCACAAGGAATTGACCTTCCAAGGTACAAAACATATCTCACGGAAATTCGATAGTTACACCCTAACGAATTTTAGAAGTAGAAATCACAAGTGTTTCAAATAAAATAGAATAGAATAAAATACAAGACTCAAACTTAGTGTATAGAGAGACTCGACTTTTCAGTTCTGAGAGAAATTCAATTCTCAACTTTCAATAGGATCTTATTTTCTCATAATTTGAACCCCACATATCTTAAGTATACATAGATATCCAAGAGTTGCATTGAAATGTTTCAACTATTACTCAAGAATTGCACCAAAAGGTTGCAACTCCTCTTCAACAGTCACACACCGAATGATTACAACTTTTACTGAAAAGATTTCTTTACGCAAAGGGCTCTCTCGATCGACTCTATTAATTTATATTATGTACATCGAGCTTTGTTTCATGCCGAACATTATAACACCACCAAAAAAATTGATAAATCTCAAATCTTACAACACAATTTGGAGAGGTTTAGGACTATGATGGTTATGTAATAATACACAATAGATGTGGCATCGACAAATATGTGTAGCTAATAAATATGTGCTCGTGGGTGTGTGTCAACTGGTGGTGTTGCTGTGAGATGTATATAAAATGGTGAATTATGATGTCTACATGCATCCTCATATATAGTTTGATTAAATAAATAAAGTTTATGACAATTACAATCAAGTCACTTCATTTATCAAATCTTCAACCTCAAGGCTAAAAGATGATGCAACAATATTATATTATCTCTAACAATAGATGGGTGTAGGTTTGGGCTTATAAGGTGTAAGTCGCTTAGGTGGTGTTTGGTAAGAAGTAATATGATTGGTAAATTATAACTGGTTATAATAATATTTGGGGGATTTTGAATACTGTAGAAGTCAAATTAATTTGTTTGATGTGTATGAACGCATAACAATGGTGAAGGCAACAGTGAAGAGGCAGTAATATACAACTCTTTTGTACTGGGTCGGATGAATAAAATTTGAATCCTTATATTATTTGTAATTCTTACCAAACAGATTTGACCCAAGATATAAAGTTGTATTATGGCTCTTGTTTGCCCTACCAAGCACAGCCTTATTTTAAAATTTTATAGATTGTTAGATATTTTATTTTATCAAATACTCTAAAACGGTTTATAACTTTTAAACAGTATTCTCAAATATTGCAAGTGCTAAATGTAGTAAAATAACCATTCTTTTTACACCTTTGAGCGTTAAGTCTAAAAAATATCACATCTCATATCATATATAAGACCATTGCATATATTATATTTTTTTGTTAGGGTGAAATGGTTGTAATTAATTTCCATAAATCTTAAAGCAATTGTTTAGTAATATGAGTGCGCAGGAACCAAAAGATTACAAAAATAAAATGGTATATATATATATATATATATATAAATTAGGGGTTAAAATCAATTTCTCACCTGTATCATTTATTTCAGTTTACAACCTGTACTAGTTTTATTATCAGATTGCAATCTGTACTAAAAAAATTTTACAAAATGCTACCTAAAGTTAATTTTTTTTCTTTCTTTTTTTGACAGTGCTATATTTGTTAAGATTATACTAGTCATTCCACATTATTTATTTCCTTAATTTATATTATAATTATTAATAATAAAAAATTGACGTTAAAAAAATCTAATTTCTATAGAACGACGATAACATAATTGGAATTTGATTTTTAGCCCCATGGAAGAAATAAGATTTTTTTACCGGCATCGATTTTTATATTGCAAAAAATAAATATAAATAAATTATTGATATAGATTGACGAATATAACCTTGAAAAATACAGCACTAACAAGAAAAAAGAATAAAACTTAAGTATAGGTTTGTAATTTGTCAATTTTTCATAATACAGGTTGTAGTTTGATAAAAAAAATTAATACGGATTGTAAATTGAAATAAGTGATACAGTACAGGTGACAAATTGATATTAACCCTTAAATTAGTTACGATTAAAAGATTTAGAATGGCAATTTTGCCCATAGATATTTTCTTGATACGAAATTGCATCCAACATGCCAAGATTCCAGACAATGACAACAAATTATCATAACGATTTATATACATACACACATCGGTATATATCCTTAGACATTCCCACATGGATTTTTATTTTATTTAAAAAAAAACAAGAATTAGATATTGGAGAATCCAATGTTTACGACCTTTCTATAATATATGTACAACTTTAATTTTAATGATCCATCCATAAAACATGAGCCACACCATATAAATTATTTGCACAAAATTATTTAAATAAAAATATTAGCAATGCATTGGATTTGGAAGTTTCTGGAATTGGAATATCAAGAGTTGCTTTCATTAGCTATTACACGATAGGGACTTTGCTTTCTTTTTAACTAAAAAAAAAAAAAAAACATTGTGATTATTATTATTTAATAAAGAGAAGAGGGAGGGGACAGTGGTTAATGTCCCACCTTAGGAGATGGAAAATGAAATTAGCTTAGGGCGTGTTTGGCAGGTTCTGAATTTGGCTACTCCACAAACTCAAAAACGTGTCTTCATAATTGGCATATGCTGTAGAGTTTCCGTAAGCATCAGGTGCCCTTTTAAACTTGAACAGCTGTATATACAACAGAAGAGGGAAACACTATATCTACAAAATCATGGGCCATTCTAGTCATTATGTAATTACAACTCTTAAGGATATATATATATATATATATATATATATATAGAGAGAGAGAGAGAGAGAGAGAGAGAGAAATTAAGGTTGAATTATAAGTTGGATGAATGATGCAACCACGCAGGTTCTTGAGTCGTCATATCAATCGATCGTGTGTATCATCTCAGAACAAATTGTAGAAATTAACAATCTAAAGTAAGGGGTGTATTAATAGGATTTTAAAGGAATTTTTTCTTATAAAAAAATTTGTTGGTATTCAATCAGGTTTTTAAAAGATTTAAAAACAATTCACTGGTATTCAATCAGGATTTTAAAAGATTTAAAAGCAATCAACTGGTATTCAATCAGGATTTTAAAAGACTTAAAAACAATCCATTTGTATTAAAAAATATAAGGATTTTAAAGGATTGTTGGGTTTGATGGACTTTTTAGTGTATTTTATAAATACCAACAATCCCATCAAAACTCCTAGAATTTCGGTGGACTTTTTTAATTAGTGACTTTATTTATCCTCAAATTGATTTATATATGTTTTTTTTTATTTTTAAGACCTAAAATATTTTTAACCTTATAATTTTATCCCTGCATTTATATTTAATTCTATGATTACTTTTATTAGTCATGACTCATAATAATAACATCAAAGATAAAGTAATTACAGTGACGAGGCTAATATAATATTTTATATATACATATATATTAGAATAAATAAAAATAATTATTATATTAATTCATTAAATATATATGTATATATATACATATTGATTCATTTAAAAAATTTAATATCAGCAAAACGATATTGTTCATCCTAACTTATACACAAGATAAATATTTATTTTTTTATATTAGTATTACTATAATACTAATATTATATATTGCATATATCATTAGGTAATATTTTTCCATTGACAGTATTTTTTCACGCAATTTGAGTTTTATTATCTTTTACTTTAGTTGTTTTGATTGTTCAATTTCGATACTTTTTAACATACACATCTATATACGTGTATATCATAAATATATATATATTAAGTAGAAATTAATATATGATAATATAATTCTAATAAAATTACGCATTAATTAAGGTAGAATTTTTTTATTACAATGGTTTGGGCCAAATTTTTACCTATATACTGTGCCAAAAGTCATGTAATAAAACAAAAAAGCTCATGCTATCATTGATAAAATGAAAATATAATAGAAAAAAAAGAAAAAAATAAAAAAGTATTTTTCATGCATGCAAAATTGCAAACCCTACTCTTTAAATTTTGATTAGGAGTTCATGTACGTTCTAAGTGTGTGAGAGAGTTCGACTCATGATTCCAAACTACTAAATGATGCTATAACAAGAGCAAGAACGACATGACAATAATGTTTGGAGGACTAATGTAGCTATAGATACGTGGAGGAATGTTATTTAGGAGGACATAATATTATGATTCTTTTTTTGTTTGTCTTTGATTTTTTTTTTAAATTCGAAAGTATGAAAAAATCTTGAATTCATATTGTATGACACAAATCCATGAAATTCTGCAAAGTCTACAAAGTCCTACCGAATCCATTAAAATCCTGATTTTAAAAGTCTTACAAAATCCTGCAAAATCTTAAAAGTCATCAAAATCCTACAAAATCTTTAAAATCTGCAGGAATTTTTTCAGCTAAAAAAGTCTTTTAAAATCCTAATCCAATACAACCCCCTAATATTTCAAAATATAATTCAACAAAAAATTAATAAAAGTAGAAATTAGTGGCACAATTAAAATAATCATAAACCAAAGGGTTGTTTGGTGTAAGACCTTAGAATAGGCAGAATTGGAAAGGAATGCAAAAGTACTGTATCTTTCAAACACAGCTTTATATTTCTGATGAATATTTTGATACTTTAAAATGGTTATATAATAAATTTATTATTAACTATTTTTATATAAAAATTATTCAATAAAAAAAATATGCAAACTTTTCGGGATAGATATAGTATGTATTTCATTCCATTTATTCCACCCAAAAATTGTTGAAATGTTGATTTTATTCCTAAATTTTTTTGGCAAATTAAACATGTCAAATTATTATATAAAAATAGTTTATGATATATTTATCAAGAACATTTTAAAGTATTAAATATTTAACTATGAGTATTAAAAAATTCATCAGAAGTACAAAATATTTGGATTAATGGTGATATATTGTATTTATCAAAGATTTTTTGTTGCACCAACTTTTAATATTTCTAATGAGATTCTTTATATTCTTAGTCAAATGTTATAATACTTTAGAACAGTCTAATGATAATTTTATCATGAACATGGATAAAAGTATCCTAATATTTTTTCGATATATTCACGATATATCCATTTTTCGTGGTTACCAATATCGACATTGGGTAGAAACGATATTTTCATAATATCCATAAAAAAATTAAAAATATAGTTGTAATATTGATCGATTATTTTTTTTACAAATTGAACCTAATATCGCCAAAATATAGAAGAATTATAGAAAATATCGATATATCTAAAAAAAATTAAAAATTAGTGTCATTTATAAAAATTTATCACAAATACAAATTTGTTCAAATTATTTGGTAAAATTTTGGTATTAAATGTTTGATGTTAAATTTTTATAATTTTTTAATTTTACCAATATTAATACATTCATTGATATTTTCACGAAAATAAGATCTCGATATTTTCACCGATATTGATTTTTTTTTATGGTAAAGGAAAATTTCATTCAACCAAAGGTATAAGGTATACCCAACCCGTTTACAAAGAATTACACATTAACAACTTAGAACCATTCGTGGATTAGCCAACCAATCATTAAAAGAAAATTTATAAAATTCTAAACTCCTAACAGAGAACCAATTTCACAGTCTAAACTTAATATCCTCCACAACTTTATCTATTGCAAACTCAACACCATTGAAAATCATCTCATTTCTTCTTTTCCATAATCTACATGCCACACAAAGCCAAACAGTAGTAGCAATCTTTTTCCCAATCTTACCCCTCAAATTACGACTTTGAGCAATAAGATTAGAGAAAGCACATGAGTGTAAAACAGTGGAGATCCCAAACCAATTATAGCATTTCATCCATACCTTGTAAGAGATGTGACATTCAAAGAAAAAATGTCTTGTATTTTCTTCATGATTTCCGCATAAAGTACACCTCGGATCGACATTCAAACCAAGAATATTTCTTCTCATCAGATTTGATTTTGTCGGTAATCTATCCCAAAGCATTCTCCAAGCATGAGCGATGACTTTCAAAGGAGCAAAACTTTTCCAAATTAATTTAAAACCAAGCTCCTTCTCTTGATCAATCGTCCCGGTTTGTTGTTGATTAATTAGAAGATCATATGCATCTTTCGTACAGAATTTGCCCTTGGTCGATCATGACCATCTCCATGAATCATTGTCACCTTGCCTCACTTGAAACATGTTGATCAAGGAAATTAAAGTGTTATATAACTCCATATCACGCCCACGTAATTCCCTCCTCCATCTCAACTTCCACGACCAAACCCCCTCCTCCCAACTCCCTACTCCCCCTACCCGACAATTCACATTTAAGCTAAGTTGAAATAGACGAGAAAATTTCAGCTTTAGTGATTCTCTCCCAGCCCATTCTTCATCCCAAAACTTCGTGTCCATCCCATCTCCTATCACTCTCTCAAGTTTACTTTTGAACCAATCACCTTCCCTCCCGAATGAACACTTTACCACCTCCCTCCACCAACCCGACCATCTATTCCTACCTCCTCTAGCTTCAAATACTGACCCAGATACCCTCCCATCTCCATACCTAGACTCTACTATCTTTACCCACAAGTTATTCTTTTCATTCAAGAATCTCCAAGCCCATTTGCTCAACAATGCTTTGTTGAACAATTCCAAATTCTTTACCCTAAGGCCCCCTTGATTTTTTGATTTGCAAACTGTTCTCCATTCAATCCAAGCTACCTTGCTACTACACTCTCCTCTCCCCCATAAAAATTTGCGTTGCAAACTCTCAATCTCACACAAAGCTTTTTTAGGGATTTTGTAGAAAGAAAGGTAGTATAAGGGTAGAAATGATAGAACCGAGTTCAAGAGGGTAATTCTGCCACCCAATGATATATTATTATCTTTCCAACGCCTTAAACGATTTCTGATTTTTTGAATCACCTCTCTCCATTCCTCAACTTTATTAAGATTCATACCGACTTTAATTCCAAGGTTTGAGAATGGAAAACTTCCCGTGCGACATCCCAATATCTCCGCTAGATCTCCAAGTCTTCTGCTATCAACATTAACTCCAAACAGACAGCATTTTTCAAAATTAACCTTGAGCCCTGAGACAAGTTCCAAATTTCTTAAAACACGCTTTATGGTCCAGGCATTCTCCAACGATGCATCTCCCATGATGATGGTATCATCGGCAAATTGTAAATGGGATACTCTCACTTTGTTTTGACCGATTGATGCTCCCCGAAATAATCCTTCATCGCTAGCCTTCGTCATCATAATACTTAATCCTTCCGCCACAAGTAAAAACAAAAATGGTGAAAGCGGATCACCATGTCTCAAACCACGTTCTAACTTGAATTCACCTGATGGGCTTCCGTTAACCAAAACTGAGGCTGAGGCTGACATGACACATTCCATCACCCATTTACGCCAAGTGGGATTAAAGTTGAAGCGCTCCATAATTAAATTCAAAAAACCCCAGTCTACCGAATCATACGCCTTAGCAAAATCAATCTTAAAGAACACTCTTTCTATTTTCCTTATCCTTGCCTCATCAATTGCTTCATTAAGAACTGCTATTCCATCCAAAATTTGTCTGTTGCCTATGAATGCGCTCTGATTCTCTGAAATTATGGAATTAAGAACTCTGCCCAGCCTCCTTGCCAAAACTTTTGATATGACTTTGTAGACACCACCAATGAGAGAGATGGGTCTAAAGTCATTCATGTCGCTTGCCCCCTCTTTTTTGGGATCATCGACCATTAATCATTTTCATATAAAACTTACTCATTTAAAACAATCAATGATATGATAGTTATTTCTACTTTTTATCTATGTAAGAGCAGGCACACAAGTATACTTGGTACGTATGGATAGTAGACCAAGTTAAACATCGAGCATGGGAAGCAAATGTAAGTTTAGTTCAATCCAAAGATACCATGTTTTTCACAACAAAAGAAGAATACAAAAAGAGGGTCTTGTCCTCCTCTCTATGCAATCAATTAATAAAGTGAAAACATGGGGTGAACTAATGTAACTCTAGAAAGAATGCAGAGAAATTGGTGTATGCTCTCGATAATCTTCATTATGCATCCATTCAAACATTAATGCATTCTATAGATATCACGAATTTTATAAAACAATTAAATTGGGTAATTATCAACTTATTCAGCACTAAACTCTTATTTAAATATATAATATTCATATTGGCTCAATTATTATCAATTTGAATTTTGCTTCAAGAAAACATACTTTCCAACAAAAAATTGCAAAAAATATACCTTTTTAGCAATTAACCATAATTAGTCAATTTTAATATAAAATGTATAAAATTCTATAAAATTGAGTAAATAAAGCACATGAAATTTAAAGTAATTTTCACAGTAATCAAATAGTAATTCTTTCCCTATTATCATTACCATTCATTTTCACATTTTTTATAAGAAATCAAAGGGCTCTAATCTTTATCTCGGAATATGGTTTACAACTTATGTTTAATCAACTTTGAACACATTGGGAAAAAAAATATTCTCATTTTTAGTAATATGAATTTTTTACTATGTTCATTTCAAACACAATTTTCCATTAATTATATATTTATTACATTTCAAAATATTTAGAATAATAATTTGTAACCAATTTCTGATCTTTAGATCGTCGCGGGCCTCCCTCTCCTCTCTTGGCCTCTTTGATTTCAGACAAATACAACTCAATCCAACTCCTAACAAGTAACACCAAATACAATCCAACTACATATATCTACAAAAATAAATATTTGAACAAAATTAGAATATGATATTTAAATTTTGAAATAATCACAAATTGGTACAAAAGTAATGCACTATTTTTAAATAGATACAAAATTTTTGCATAATAGTGCAAACATAAGTTGAATAATAGAGTTATATTTTTTGCATATTATACCTATTTGAAAATAGTACATTATTTTTGTATCAATCTGTGACTGGCCCTTAAATTTTTTAAATTAGTGCAAAATATCAATTGCTTTAGGACAAAAAAGAATTTTTTTCTAAAAAGATTAAAATAAAATTTAACAAGAGGAGTTAATACATAACTTCGCCATAGAAAATAAGTACACATTTGCATATCGCTACCATATTCTTAAATTGACAATGAATTATAGTACAATTAATTTAATACTATAGTACTCTTAAATGGTCCCAAAATGAGGGACGTATATCTTTCCCCAATTAATGGAGAGTGGCCCAAAGGAGTTGGAAATGAAATGAGCCATACATACTCCACCTATACAACCCATGCATTTCCACACGTAAAAATATCGTCGTCGAAAATACAAATAGGTTTACAAAAGTGATCATATTTATAAATATATTTAAAATAGGAAAAATTATAAAACGGTTCACAAAATTGACACAAATTACAAATAGGTTTCTGTGCAGAAAAAAATATGCTTCTGTGCAGGAAAAAATTATACTTCTGTGCAGAAATTGTGAACCAATTTGTAAATATAGCTACTTTTTTGAATTAATATGTAAGTTAACCTTTAAAATATTTGTATAAATAAAAAATTTATGCTCTTGTGCATACAGAATTTATAAATCTGTGTAAATATTTTGAACTACTTTATGAATACGATTATTTTTTTGAACTTATTTGTAAATGTCCTCCTTCAAATATCTATCTTCCGTACGATAATCTATGTGGCTAACACTACTACACAAACACTTCCTCTGTTGTATGAGTGCCATATAAAATAGTGACATGCAAAACATATGTTGCAATTTTGACACATTTTTGAATCATTTTAATGAGTTATAGGAATTATAAATAAAAGTATTAGTTCGTACATTGTACAGAAGTACTAATATTTTTAGGTATACGAATAGTTTCCAAAAAAAAAAAAACTGAATGATTGAAAATTTATAGATCAAATTGTATCGTTTCGCATTGCAATTGGCTATTCGAAGTGTTACTCTAGTGTGTATATATATACACACACAAATTTGACGTGTACATATATTTATTTTTTTTCTACATAAAACTAATTTATAATTAATATTTTTTTATCGGCAATGTTAGTTATTAGTAGTTAGAAGTTAGTTCACCAAGTTTCCAAACACTCCAAGAATATCTCCAAGCTAACCTTATATCTCCGGAAATTGAATCGGATTACTCACTCAAGTGAGAAATTAATATTAATTTTGTGAATTATTTTGTAACTTTTTCAGTATAATATATTAATGTCACAAGAGATGCCTCTTGTTTGTTTCTTATAAGTACGTTGCGAAAAACAAATGTGAATATAAAGACTATTATCCTTTAAGGTTTGACCAATAAAAAAGATATTATTAGATTTTAAAATGACAACCACCCATAATTAATACTTTGCAGAAAGTTAATGTTGAACTATTTACAAGCAAGCACATAAGTAAAAAAATTACAAAACAATTGAATATGATATTATTTATAGATGAGTTCAACATTTACACACTAAGTTGCAATTAAGACCACATTTTTATCAATAGGTAAATATCCTTTTTTAAAATATTGCTTATTGAAGTTATAAAGTTTTGGATGAAAATAATTCGTGATATACATATCATAAAATTATTTTAAAATTTTTAACATACCAAAAATTTGGTCAAGAGCATTACAAGTCACGAAAGGAGAACCACATATCGAGTTCAGAGGTATCATAATATTATTAACAAATAACAATCATAATTAATTTTGTAATTATTTATATTCAATATATAAAAAATATAGTATAATAATACTATAATTTAAAATATCGAGTATTTAAAAAAACAGTTTAAAGTATCAAATAATGAATAAGAATATTAAATATTGATAAAAAATATATCAAAACTTAAATAATGATTCATGAAATTGAAAACCAACAATTAATTCTAAAAATACAAAACTTACAAATTATTACGTGAAAAAATATATTAATATTGTCGAATTTACTTAAATTGATTTCAAACAATTTCTTTTATTAATCAATAAAATTAGACTATAAATTAATTTAATTAAAGTCATTCATGGTTCATTACAAAGTCTGCAATTATAATATAGTCTTTATTGTCGAAATTTATTTAAGAATTTCTGTAAAATAAATGTATTGATTGTGTGTACACAATTGGCATTGAAAATGTACCAATTCCCTTAAAACTAAAAGCAGTGAACATAGCTAAGAAATTGGACACGAATTAATACTCCTATTTCCCTCATTTATTGGGGGTGGGTGAAAGGGGCCCCAGGTCTTGGTAATTACAATGCAGTCAACATGATATGACTAATTATAAGTGCCTCCACCATAGTTTTTTGTAAATTACAAATTTGCCCCAATTTTTTTCGATACCACATCAAGAATATATCCCTACGACTGTTTGAACCAATTGATGAAATTTAGTGATGTTGGTTTCAAATTATTTAACGAGGTCGGAAAAAGAAATTTTTATAAATATTGGCACCAGAAGTACCATATAAATACAATATTTCAAGATTACAGACAATATTACGTTCCTAAAATCATTCTCGTATTATGTAACTAATCATTTCAACTAACACCATAAATCTTAACAAAGAACCAAACCCATATTCTTGTTTTTATTCTCTCCAACAATGTTAAAGTATGAATTTTAAAATTGACGGAGTAACATTTAATGTTTTATGTTAGTACGGCGATGTTTAAATTGATCGTATATGTAGAAAATAAAAAGACAAACACTTATATACAAATTTCTACGGATCTAAGATCCGTAGAAATATTCATTTATAAAAATTCGCGGGTCTAAACCGGGTCGGATAGAATTTGAGTATTTTTTCCAAAATTCGCTTAGTTTGTGATTTTCGCTCCCAGGCATATTACAGTTGGGGCAAATGCATGTTACTTTAAGGCAAAACGTATGTTACAACCAGATTAAATGTTTTTTTCTACACATATTCATTTATTTTTTTAGAAGAAAATATTTTTCATGCAATATAACACATGAATATGTTACATTTTATGTGTAACACATATTTATTCTTAATAAAAATACATTTTATCCTATAGTAACACATATATGCTCATATAATAACACAAATTGAGGAACAAATATGTGTTACAATTAGAGTAAATATGTATTACTGCAAATTAATGTTACAATTGGAGTAAATTTGTGTTACTGCAAATGTGTGTTACATCTAGAGTAAATGTATGTTACAATTAGTGTAAATGTGTGTTACTGCAAATGTATGTTACAATTAGAGTAAATGTGTGTTACTGCAAGATCAAATGTGTGTTACTGTATGCACAAACATTTATTTATCCTTATAAAAATATATATTATATTTTATATAACATATATAAGGTATTAAATGATGTATTATGTACATGAATAACATATTATTAACATAAATCAACAAAGAAAATAAAAAATAAATTAAGTAACACATATTTATACTTGCAGAAATACATATTTTCTTTATAGTTACTTGAAAAGTATAAAAAAAAAAAAATTTAAGAATTAGTAACACAGATTTTGCCTAATTGTGACACGTCTTTGCCCAAATTGTAACGTACCTGGGAGTGAAAAAATATATTATTAACATAAATCGACAAAGAGAATAAAAAATAAATTAAGTAACACATATTTATACTTGCAGAAATACATATTTTCTTTATAGTTACTTGAAAAGTACAAAAAATTATTTTTTTAAGAATTAGTAACACAGATTTTGCCTAATTGTAACACGCCTTTGCCCAAATTGTAACATACCTGGGAGCGAAAAAACATATTATTAACATAAATCAACAAAGAGAATAAAAAATAAATTAAGTAACACATATTTATACTTGCAGAAATACATCTTTTCTTTATAGTTACTTGAAAAGTACAAAAATTAATTTTTTAAGAATTAGTAACACAGATTTTGTTTAATTGTAACACGTCTTTGCCCAAATTGTAACATACCTGGGAGCGAAAAAACTTGAAACTACAAATTGCACGAATTTTGAAAAAAAATGTCCAAATATGACCCGACCCGATTTAGATCCGTAAATTTTTCAAAAATAGATATTTCTACTGTAGAAATTTCTACACAAATGTTGCTCAAATAAAAATAGCCCAATATTAACCTTTGTCGATGTTTTAATTGATCGTATATTTGGAAAATAAAAAATTACCCAATATTGTTATTTAAATAAGTAGAATTAAATTGGTATGGTGTTGCACGCACAAAATGCCAGAGATCCATTAGGTAAAGGAACAGGCAGGGCCCACAGTCCAAAGTCCAAACACCTGTTTTTCCATCTTACCTCTACAACTAATCAGATACAAGCTAGGTTGTAGGAGTCGGAGTCGGAGTGCTTTTTTTGCCGCCTGGCGCCGCCTAAACGGCCACCTAATTTTTATTTTTTATAAATATAAAAATACATAATTTGGGCCGCTTAGACCCGAAAACGCCTAAAATTACCGATTTTACAAAAATTGAATCGGCAAGAAGCCACCTAGACCGATTTCTGCATCGCTAAATATAAGAATAGACAACCGATTTCTGCAAATTTCACCATAGCCAAAGGAGGGGGGAGTATTGGGTAGTTAAATTTCAAAAGAAGCATCAAAATTATTGCCTATATAAAAAGCAGAAAAGAACACAGTGAAGTAAAAAATAATTTACACCAACTGCGACCATCAGACTTGAAACACCAGCATACCTTCAGCAAAAAATATCAGTCGAAAACTTTCATACGACACCCAGACGAAGCGAACCGGCTTTACCTGAAAACGCGACCTTGGTGAAACAGCATACACGTATGAGATTTTTCACAAGGAAATACACTGTTAGAACTCCAGAGTCCGAACAAAACTAACCCGAGAGAGGAAGAAATGATGCAGATGAACAATACGTAAATATGGGCGTCCAACCAATCATTATCATGTGACCATCGTGATAATCAATTAATTACATCAAAAGTTTTTGCAGTTTCTGTTAGACCAACATACGTTCACCCTACCAACAGAATACGGGAGCTGAGACATAATTCTGTACACAAGCATTTGAGAATCTAATCATATCACGCTAATACACAGTTCGAATGTGGGGGGTTTCACATCAAAGTTTTATTCACTCCGAAAATCTCCACATGGAGAACTGCTGATATCAATCTATAAGTTAAAATGTATCCAGTTGCCTGGAGCTGCTCAACAAAGGCAAATCATAAACACTACGTAAAAAATTAATCAAAAAATGTGGTTCAGTGTCTAAAACCAGAACTACCAAATCCAAGCTAACTAGAAATTTTTCAAAAGGAACCTCTATTCGTTCGAATGTGGTCTTTTATGGATTCAGCAGAACATAGTTACATAGTACATCCAACTGCTGGATAATATTGACCCAGAAGGTGCAAGAATTGATACCAGGAGCCATAGTACATCTAGAATTCCTGATCAGATGTATACAGGCTTAACGTCATTAACCCCGAAACTTGAAGCACAAACTGGGCACTTGCGATGGCGTGTATCAATTATTCTTTGTATGCAAGGATTGCAAAACAGATGAAAGCATTTTGTGATGACCACCTGGCAGAAAAAAGCTAATTAGCTTCTTTTGAACAAAACAAATTTTACACTTGAAAGTCCAAGCACCAAAAGAAAAAAAATACTATTGCAAAATAAGATTCACACATAACTTTATCATCATGTAGACATTGAAAATCACTCTAGGAAATTAACATAGGTCGTTTAATCCCAACTATCAGCCATCACATAATTGCATTTGCCTTGGATATACTTGGCCTAATTTTCCTTGTTAAATGCCAGCAGGCTTGGGCGCTGCCCCTAGGTGGATAGACAATGCCTATTATCAGATTAACAGAAGACAAAATTCTACATTGTTCTGGCCTTCCTTCAATTCTTACCATAAAATTTATATTAATAAATTTTGCCATAGCTGCAACTCTCATAATGTCACCTGGACAAACTCATAAGGCACTCGTAGTTACCCTAAGTTTGGAAGCTGTGGGTGGGGGCTAAGGTACCTGCCACGGTTCTTTTTTTCGTTTCTTTTTTTACTAAAATTAAAGTATAATAAATACAATAATAATTTTTGATACTCTAATGTAGAGTCCAATCAGGTGTCACAAATTAGACCAAGATTATGTACATAGGGGATAAATAATGCCTATATTTTCAAATTAACTAAAGACAAAAAAAAACTACTTTTTTCCGGCCTTTCTTGCAACTTTCCTAATGTCACCTGCACAAACGCACTGGAACTCGTGGTTACATTGAGTTTGGCAGTTGCGAGTGCAAGTCCCTGCCAAGGAGAGGGTTCTTGGTTCTCTTTTTTATAAAACAAAAATTAGAGTATAATTGATACGATATTTGTTTTTTATACTCTTGATGTCAAATTAATTGTCCAAATTAGACCAAGATTTAATATAAGAGTTTAAGAAAGCCTTCGAGTGTGCTTGAATCCCTAGTTTGTTTTTCCATGAAAGATTATTTATACAGGAGCTAAAATTATACAAATAGCATAACAATAACTTTTATATACAAATGTAATAATTCATTAGGCCGGCCGTGTAGGTTCCTTAGGTGCAAGGTGACTGTCAAATTGCACCTAGCAAGCTCTGAAACATTTATCACTGTTCTCTCATCCAAAGGGATTTTGAAGCCCCTTCAGTATCAAAATTCATTTTGGCATAATCTATACATGTAGGTCTTCTTGGTCTCAACGAGTGAACAGAGAGGACCCAATTACACCCATTTCAATAACAGCAAAAGGAGGAACGTGAAGCAAAAGACAGGAAAACTAAGGCAAACAAACTAAGCTTTCATCTCACTATGCGAAAATTAATGCAAACAGATCCTTAAAAAAGTAATGCAAACTCAACAGAAAATGCTCAACAATCCATCCTATAGCATATGCTTTAAATGAGAAAATACCTCTTTTCTTCTATCAAGGCAGACACTGCACTTCAGGATATCCTTGTATTCTTTGAGCTCCTGCTGAAGCTTTTGAGCTACAGAGGAACCCTCAACTTCCAATTTTAAATGTTGAGCCTTCCTCCGTAGAGTATCTAGATCTTCCTCTACCCTTTTCCTCTCAAACCTATTTGTGAGAGACAATCAAACAAGTAAATGAATGAACTTTCATATGATAGAATGAAAAGTAGGGAAATCCTGACAAGACCTCTGCTTCTCTAGTTCTATCTGCAGCTCAGCTAGACATGCCCGACTCCTTTCTACCTGGGCTTGTCCTTCTTCAAGGGTGTTCATGAGTTGTTGAGAAGAACTCCTCACATCCAAAAGTCTTCGCTGGGTGTTTTCTGCGGCAGTGGTGCTGTGAGCTCTATCTTCAGCAAGTCTCTGCCTGTAGTCTGAGTAGGCTTTCAACTGCAGCCAAAAGATATATCAATTTAACCAACTACAAGATTTGACGCAACAAGTACAACTGGTATCTACCTGATCTTCAATTCTACCAGCTTTAAAGTCGTAAAAATCTAAAGTTTTCGTGGTCTGCTGAACGTCTTTCTCCAACATACGCTTCTCCATAAGCAGACTGTCTCCTATTTGTCTTGCGCGTACGCCCTCCAAAACAAGCTGTAACAAAAATGACTTGATAATGCTTCCATAACTAATCAAGTGTAACAAAAGATTCTAAACTTATGAAAAACAATTCTAAACATAAGCCAGTTAAACTTTCTTTAATCCCAGGTTTAATCAGAAATTCAAGAATATATAAATAGTACTGCATCATGTCAATGGGGAGAAATAAACTCGAGCTGAATACAAAATTCCAGAAAAGAGGAATAACATGACATGCATTTCCATTCGAAAAATCTAACTTCTTTTTCTTACTCCCAACCTATTGTCGCATACAACACAGAATGTAAGTTGAATTATCTTTACCTGATCTCACCAAATTTGGATCAAAATGATGAAACACAAATTAAATTCAAGATACAAAATTCCAGAGAAGAGAAATCACATGGCATGCATTCGATTCGAATCTAACTTCTTTTTCTAACTCCCCACCTATTGTCGTATACAACACAAAATGTAAGTTGTATGATCTTTACCTGATCTCACCAAATATGGATCGAAAGGATGACACAAAAATTTCATTTTAGGACATCCATAGGAGAAAAACATTCAAATTATCACCTTTACATTATAGTCATCTCTCTCCGTAATTTGCTGCAAAAGCTGCTGGTTTTGAGTCTGCATGTCATCATATGCCTGCCCAATAGTCTGTAGCAAATAAAGGGCAGTCACTCAGTCAAAAGAAGCATGATAGATCTATCCATGGCCAAAAATATGGTCAATACTCTGTATTGAATAAAATTTCATCTCCTATTCCAATTCAAGATGCATAACAGAAAGCTATTCATGACAGAAAATATGGTATAATAAAAACCTCTATCTCTGAAAGATAAGCCTCAGTTTCTTCATGCTTTGATTTTAGGACATCAGAGAGTCTTGCTTTCTCCCTGCAACAGTAAGCAGAACTTTAGTATTCTAGACAAAAACTTCTCTCCAGGCTGCAAATAAATGTTTATTGGTTCTATCCCAGCCCAACCACACATTGCATTTACATTGAGTGCTTGCACATGTCTTATCACCTAGATAATAAAATTTTATTACTTCTCAAACAGAGCCATGCTAGCCGCCTTCCTCTATAAGCAACACCAAATTCAATTGTTGCAACAGTTTCTTGCAGATTCAGAGCCCAATTGGCGGAGCTTATAAGCTCTTTAAAACAGCTTAAAAGTTGGGGGCATTTACATATTGGTTCAAAAAAGTGGTCATATTTACAAATTGATTCAAAATATTTGCACAGCACACAATTTTTTTTTTTTTTTGCACAGAAGTGTATTTTTTATTTGCACATAATCAATTTGTAATTAGTGTCATTTTTTGAACCATTTTATATTTTTTCCTAAAATAAACTTCTTTTAACTTATAAGCTATAACAAATAAGTGGAGAATCCCAACTTATTTTCCTCATTACCTCCACCCCCAACCAACCACCACGTCCCGGACCCCTGTTACCCCTCCCCCACCCTCGCTCACCTCTACCTCAATATAAAAAATAAAAAATAATTATTTTATATCAAAATTAATTTTAAAATACTTATTATAAATTATCAAAGATTTTATAAGTTTTATTTGTCAAACACTTTAGCAACTTATATGCTACTTAAAAATATAACATCTTGTAAGCTCTAAAAACTTAAGATGTTAGAGCTTATAAGACTAAAAATAAGTTGAGCAAGACGAGTCCTCAAACTTCACTGCCCTCCATATTAAGATCTTCACTTTTGAACAGGCCTTCTATTTCATTATGTTTATGATCATGACATAGCACGCATGTGTAATTTGCATTTATGCAGAAAATTAATGCTTTCCTTAGGTCCACTACAAATTTAGATACTCTCATTCAATAATTCATAGTGTTCATACGAATCCTATGAACACAGAACTCCAATATTTAGCTGAATTGAAAAAGTAAATCAAAGAGGGAAACTTTAAAAGCATATTTTGGAAGAGAGAAGGGGGTCATAGCTATGATGCATAAACAGACACATATGAAACAAGACCAGAAAAACTCATAAAAGCCGAGAATCTAAAATCCACTCAAGTGAGGAAGACTTAACAATACATGAGCCTCATTGCAAACATACAAAAATGGAGATTAATAAGGCAAGACAAGGATTGGACCTCTTGGAGGCCTGTAACTTCTTTCTCTGTTCAGCAATTTCAGCTTCTGCGGCAGCTAGCTTTTGTTGGGCTTTTGCTTCAGCTTCTATTGCAACTTTTACTCGCAGCTCCACATTGCGTTCATCAAGGGAAGAGTTAAGGCCCTGAACATGAGCCCAGGCCTTGATCTCAGAACTTCTGGCTTCACTGACTTCCCTGCATACAACATAAAGCTACTCAGAGAGAACGTTATCCAGGAAAATGTACACAGTATTAACTAATAGCTAGCAATTTTTTTTAATGGTCTGCAATTAAAATAGGCATTCCATCAAAAAGGTGCTATTTTTCCTTATGTTAAACTCACTTGAAAATCATAGTAAATATTGTCGTACAATAAAAAGACAGACCATTAATGACTCAATCATAACACTCGTCAAAGTCCTACACAAGCTACATATTGAGAATAGCCACTATCCTATGAGAAACATGAAGATATCAATATAAGTTTAATAATAATGAGGAGTAACCTTGAATCAATCAATTGATGTCCATACATTTCCAGGAAAAGCTTCAAGTCTGTTTCAGTTACCTTTAAATCATTGATCTGCGCATACAATCAAAATTTTAGAAGTTAACCAAAACCCTATCTTCAAAAGCACTTCCGCTGATACACGCATAATGTGTATGTGTGTGTATATATCCAAATAAGCAAGGTCAGAATATACCCCGCCAAACTTGCTTTCTCATTTTTGGAATTTTAAAAACAAACTTGCTTTCTCATTTTTGGAATTTTAAAAAAATGCAGAAAAGCAAGCTCTTAGTTCTCTTTCAAATGGAGAATGCAATTGCGAACATCTTTTGTATGTTCTATATTTATTAGCTCCAGATGACATACATCACTCCTTGGTTCACTTCTCCACTTATGCTGATTTTATTTTCTTTAATAAAAATATTGTCCACCAAATTTCAACGTAATATTTTTCGTTTCAAGTTCATTTTTAACGCATACTATATCAAACATGTTGTCTTTTTACAATATTTCATTTGACAACCATATCTTTTAAATCTGAAAATGTGGTTGTGTTTCTTAGTGGTTTCAATTGATCTTTTTACTGAATTTGAATATTTGTGGTGGTGAGTTTAGATAAAAATGAAAATATGAAAAACATAAAATATACCCTACACCAAAATATACTAAGTAAAAGATAACGTGTATAACCTAATAAGATAATCAGGTAATTCCAATTAATTGAACATAAAAATTAGAAAAGCAAAATATGCATCACATTTCTAGTCATAGCAAAAGGCACTAGTATGCAGGCCTTGTACTTCTTTCTAATCAAAATATATTATCACATTGACATTGAGCAACAATCTGTTGTCACTTACAATATAAATGACTGTTTAGCACGTAAACCTAATGAAGTATACCTCCTAATCCTTACAGAATACAAGGAAAAGCCCATACCACAGCTTTCAGTTTTCGAATTTCAGCATTACACTGAGTTGATCTGGAAGTCAAAGTCTCCATTTCCTTGGCCTGTACACAAGACAGACATATACATGTATATGCATGTGAGAAGTCCACAGTTAGAAAATTTGGGAAAAAAATAACAGAAAAGCTGAACTTGGTACCTTGCGATCAAGAATATTAGACAAGGATCCAACATCAGCTCGCAAACTGTGAATTTCTGCAGCAGTTGTCTTGTGTTTCGCTAACTGGTTTTGCATGCTTCCCATTTTCTCAGGAAATGATGAAACTAATGCTTTAAACTCCGCAATGATTTCTTTCCTACCTATCATCAAGAAAACAGATACCCGTTTATAAATAGCAGAACAGCAGCAAGGGTAAATTAGAGTATCGAGAATGTTCATACCAGGTTCTTTACATGCTTCTTCCAGCTTGGCCTCAATTTGATCTTTTTCTTTTTTGTATCTCTGTATCTCTATTTCCAAGTCACTTACTCTGGAGTCGGCAACTGCTGAAGATTGATGAAGAACATCAACTAAATCATTTTTCATTTGGCATTCTTTTTCCTGCCAGTAAAGACTTTCTTTCTGAACCTGAATTCAGAAAGGTGATTAAGCACAACTTGAACTTTTTACAAACAATAAATGAAGGGAAAACAAAGCTGTCAACCAAATTTAACCTGTAATTTCTCGTAAAGAGTTTGAAATTGAACTACATCTGCTTTAGCCTTAGCAAGTTGATCTTGCAATATGAGAAACGCTTGGGACGATCGAATACATTGAACATTCTTTAGATTACTCTGTGAACCACAATTACATAATATGAGAAGCAAGTGGAATGTATAAAACGAGAAAGTATAAAATATTCAGAATACAAAGAAGCTATAGGAAAATGATGTTAACCTGCAAATTTGATAAGTGTCTTAATGTGTTCAGCCTATCTTCATGAATATGTTTCAGCTCATGAAATAGAGATGTAGATTGCTCCTGCATAAAAACACAAGTTCCAGGAGTTTTTATGCACAAGAAACTCATGAGCTGAACTAGAGGAAACACAGAGCAGGAATTTACCCATAAATCCCTCAATGTGGACTCCATGTCTTCCAAGTCTCTCTGTTTGTCTCTTGATTTATCACTAGTTACCTGCT
Organism: Prunella vulgaris; assembly: GCA_026898435.1. Classification (NCBI taxonomy): domain Eukaryota; kingdom Viridiplantae; phylum Streptophyta; class Magnoliopsida; order Lamiales; family Lamiaceae; genus Prunella; species Prunella vulgaris. The sequence continues at coordinate 580,807 of JAPKLY010000003.1, forward strand.
TACCTCCTCGATTTAGAACAGGGAAAGTGGTTCCCTTTGCACCATCTCTTTCAGCCTTGAGCATAGCCAATTTACGGTTACTTTCTTCCAGTTCCTTGATTGTGCTTTCTAGTTCCCCTTCAGATGATAACAAATAGTCATGACTAATAAAATCACTAGTAATATAGCATCACTATCTCAAAAAGAAAAGCTAACCAGAGCAGCAAATACTACATAATATCAACAAGTTGTACCAATGTGTTTCAATCTCACCCAACCTTGAATTCCTAAAATTAAGTATTCAATTTTGTATTCTTAAAAACTGAAGATTTAAAAATCCGGCAAGGACTAGATTATCAAGTATACAAAAATAACCTATAGAGCAAAGGAACTCTGCCGAAAACATATGCATGGAGGAAACATACCAATATAGGTTTATGAGTCAGCAAATAGCTAAAATAAAAAGATTGGTCCTTCAAAAGCTATATGAAAGTAAGCATATTTATTGGTCTCAATAAAAGATGCAATTGAATTTTTACAATTACATACTCAGATGGAAAAACCTATTAAATATAGAAGTCATAATTTTTATTATAAATCAACATTCAAAGTACACACCAGTACCTGGTGCTAAAGAACATGTGTGGTAATGATCTGCCACACTAAAAAATACTGAGAAAAAATCTTTACAAGAAAAAATAGTTTTCAGGGTAAACAGACTCCAACCTGTACAATTCTAAGTTACCATGGCTACAAATGCAAGAATTCTGCAATAATCAACAGATTACCAAACAAATGCTGTTTTTTTAGGAAAGTAATATATGGCATGCAAATTATTATTTTCAAAACCCAGTTGGAGGAAATCTGAACAGTAATGGCAACTGAGCCAGACCCGACACCAAATAAATTGATAATAATACATTGAATTTATGGTAGTTACACCTGTTCAAGAAAATTCACTGGAGATAAACAAATAGACTACCTTTCAAACACTTCAGATTAGCCTTATTCCTTGCATCAGCATCTCTATGGCTCTGCAGTTCACCAGCCAGTGATTTATGTCTTAAGTGAAGCTTGAGGGTTATTGCTCTCAGATTTCTAACCTCGGTCAGCAAACTAGGAGAAACCACATTTTGGCCTAAATGGGTGCAGAAAAGAAAAAAGAAAAATGAGGAAGTGATGAATAGTTTAAAGTTTGATATGCTTACGACACAGAGAGGGGAGGGAGGGACGGGAAAAACTAGGAAATCCCAGAAGAAAATGATACACTGCATTGAAAAACTATATCATTACCACTAGATGAGACTGCCTTCAGACATGCTGCATACAATCTGCACTTCAAATTACCCAGATTATCTAAAGAAGCTACAAAATTTTGGAGTATGGCCTCTGACTTATAAGTCTTTTCACCACCTATTCTTCTATCATCTTCAGTTGAATTCATAACTGTGCTGGTTGAGCTACTTTCAGTCGCACCTGTTTCTAAGAGCCGGCTTAATAAGGCATCCTCTGGAGGTGAATCACCATCTAACAATAAAGATTGTTATTACTTTATCAGCAGATGTTCAGAGAACCTCAGTTCACATGCATTAATAAAAGAAAAACTTATAAACTCGCAAATGCATTGGAGTTACTGTTAATGGCCAGTCACAAGCTCAAACAAAGTAGTTGCAGTTTATAAAACGAGGAATTAAATTGATATCATGTTTCAGCACATAACCCGTTGTACAAGTAGGAGCATCCAGTGAACATTAAGTAAAATATTAATATACAGGAGTAATTCCAAAAATAGATCTACAGGTAGAACAGCTAAAATAAATAAACCACATTAGCTATAACCGACGCCTTTTCTTCTGGTGGAATTCGTAGTGTGTATTGATTAGGTTTGGGGTGGGGCAGAGGCAAATCTGAAAAAACCAAGGGTGCAGAAGTTAGATATCGGTAATCGGGCGTTCTCTGGCCGCCTTTTTTTTTTTTTTAAATATAGGTAAAAGTATTGGCCAAGAGCCCAAAAACGCCTAGAATTGCCAATTTTGCGAAAATCGGGTCAGGAGTGGACCACCTAGCCCGATTTTTGCATCAATGGAAAACAAATCAGCTTACAAAACGGGGTCCGACTTCAGTCCGCAGCCACGGTAGAAAAAGTGCTAGCCTCAGCGCTTAAACGACGCCACCTCATTCATCCCTTCCAGGCGGAGTGTGTTCGCTGAATCGCACGCTTCAAACCGCTTTTTCCACTTTTATCAGAGATTTCATGCGCTGATAATATCCGCCTTGATGAAAGAAGATCTAGGTCGCAATTTTATTTGCCTACTATATATATGGTAATAATAACAGCTTAATTCTAGGGCAAGCGTAATGAAGCCCAATAATAATAGAAAGCCCAGGCAAACCATTTAAAATGCCCAGCTAAATATAAGACATTAGACAAATCAAATAAGTAGATAGGGCATGTCGAATCCAAAGGAGTTATAATCTTCTTAGAAAAAGTAAGTGGGCGAAACGCATGGGGTTTAAGCGCTTAGCTCCAGCAGCTTTGTTCTTCTTGTGAAACAACAGAAACTATCGCAAGGAATAGGGTTTTTAATGTCAAACTTTATGCTTCTCACTTTGTCCCATGTGTTTTACTATATGTACTTAATGTTGTTATTAGTGCATATGATACGTTATAGTATTTAATATGCATAATGTTTTCGGAATGGAGTGGAATATGCTTTCTTTTCTTGCTTTGCGCTTAAAGCATTAGGGGCCTATCGCTTTGACTACCTTGGCCACAATATTACTCATTTAATGGGCTAAAATAGAAATTTTAGAGCATAAATACACATTAAGATGGAATTTTATCCTCAGAACTTTAAAAGAAGAATACAAAATGAAAACAAAATAGAACCTAGCAGCAAACTTTCCAGGTCAATCTAGAACGGTGAATGAATAAACAAATTGAACCTCTGATCAACAAGTGTTCTGTTTACAGCTACTATAGTTGTATTCAGCAGGTTATAAGTAAGCACAGTTACAAAGCTGGATGAGATGGCACATTGAAAAATGAACAAAACCACACATAAGGACTTCATATTTAAATGAGTTTCCACAAAATAACTAAAGCCACCATATCTTTACAACAAGAACAACATGATACAATTTATTTATGAGTATATCAAACAAAAGAAAGAAAGAAAAAGAATTAAGCCTTCATCCAACTAAGTGGCATTGGCTATATGGATCACAATTATGCTATTGAGTTTAGAGCAAACACATGTTCTCAATTATATTTAAGTACTATCGCATATTTTTTTCAAAGTTCTGTCAAGTCCATTTAGGTTCTCCACTTCCCATTTAAGTTGAGTTGATGAATCCCTAATTCTACACAGCTCCAATTTTCTCATCAATTGGGGCTACCTCCACTTCCTTTCTAATACTTAACTGAGAAAATCAAAAACCTTGGAAAAAAAACCACTAAGAAATCCCAACAGAAGCCAGAGAATAATAAAGAAAATTTCCTATTTATAGTATTAACCATTGAAATAATTATAGTAGCCAATCGGATAAAGGTGCACATCATCATAAAACAAAACAAAAAAAAGCTATGACACAAAAGATTACGAAATAGGAAACCGACTATCACTACCAACATAAATCATGTTCAACAATAACATAGGCACTTCTCACCAAAAAAAAAAGAGTGTAAGCCCTAGAAACTAAAATAAGCAGACACACATATATATCATTGATCAAACCAAGAAACAAATTCAAATGTCATTCTTGGAAATAACCGCTAAAAAGATAACACATAATAATACATTCTTAATGGAAAATATCACCAATCTAAGAAAATACGTATATTATCTTTCTTCAAAAAACCTATTTTTCCTCACAAAAATGGAAAGTTTTTTTGCTAGAAAAAGAATAAGGCAGTTTTTACAATAGGTAATACTTGGCGTAACACTGAACAACCAGCGAGTCCTGGAGTAAATAACATCTGAAGGGGAAAGTAAGAGATATGAAAGAATCCCAGCAATAGGAATCGCTTACCGTCTTTGGATAGGTGGCATTCAGAATATCGCCCATGTCTTGTGACGTCATGCATGCAGCTTGAACGTGATTCAAAGTGATCAACCAGCTGGTACAAAAAAAAGCCAAAATGAATAAATTAGTTAAAAGTTCACATAGGCCAGACGCATCAATATATTTTACGATTTGCCATATAATTACCCATATAAATTGGATAATATCTCCTTCTTTTCCTAAAATATACCCATAAACAACCACTCCAAAAATGCTGCTACATGTTGACACAGATTTAAAAAAACAAGAAGTGATGGCCCAAGCTGAAATTTTTCCAATTTCATAGCAACACCAAACTATTGAAACATAGCAGTTAATAAATAAATATCCTGTCTAAAGAGAGAGACATTGACATTGATAGTATGAATATGTGATAGAATAGTATAGCACCATCTACTAATTTGAGAGTTTTTCTCCTCTGGTTTTGGCAATAACAGTAATGCAGGATTGCAGCAGTTGCAATTATAACAGTCATGCCTCATTAATGTGTCTCTTCACTAGATATGAAATATAATTTGCTTCCTGGCGATTGAGTTCTAAGAACGTAGATGTCAGAGAATGCAGATATGATATAATTAGCAGGAAAAGATGGTTGAAAGAAGAAGTTCCTGATAACTGTTTTAAAAGATTATATTACCCCACTCTATTTAAGGCAACAAAGAAAAACTAGTGCTACAGTACAAGTATGTCATGACAAACAAAACAACTAAAACCTAAGTAACCAACATTTAATGAAAAATTAACAAAAAAGCCAACAGGATAATAGTTGCAATACCTCTTCCCATGAATTATTGACCACAAATAAGGTCCTCTCATATGACTTTTGTTTATCTTTCAGCTCACAAAATCTGTCTTCGAGAGCATTAATCTCAACCTTCTGAGTTTCCAGCTTCTGCAGCAGTTTTTGATTTTGAAATTGTAGTACTGCAGCATCAAGCTTCAGCCAAAGGAAATTATTAGGTGTATCAACAGGTAAGGACCATGAGTTTCTCAAGAAAATGTGCAATTACAGCATGTCTAAACCAAATTCTACGATCCATTCCAACACAAAAGAAAGAGTAAAGTGTCAAACCATCACATGGATGAAACATTAACAGACCCTGCAGCATACCCAACTTTCACAGAAAACCAATAAATTTAAAAACAAATTCACTTCATTTTGTTGTTTGATTAGCCCCACGTGGTTAGTACATAAAGCTTTACTTCATATTATTTTTAAGCAACTTTTACTTCAATATTATATTCTTCATTTTTTTTTATAATACTTTTAAGTAACTCTTTTTCCTTATAAGAACAAATAAATTGGACATAAACTTTCTTTGGTTTCCTGGACCCAAACAATGGATCGCGATAAGATTTTACCAACAAAGAGAGAGGGTAGAACCCACCGACAGTGAATATTATGACGGAAATAGTAGCATAGATCAAGTTGACATGAAAAGGACATCCCCTGGCGCACACCACTGGTTGCAATAGCCGCACCTTGCATATGGGTTAACAAGAGTTTTAGGACTTGATGGTCGGACCTTATGGAGAAACGCCCAGCCCATTAACATCAGAAATCAAAAGATTTATGTAACGTTGGCTTCAAGGTGAAGTGAATTGTGAATCTTAGTGGTTATCATAATTTGCAACAATAACTAAAAGAAAACCCAACGTACAAGTATCAAACCAAATGGGGCAAGAATGTCATTGGTCATGTCATGCATCATACATCATATTTCTCTCCCAATCCAATACTAAAACAATGTACAAGTAATTTTAAAGGGAACAGTTATTAAAGGAGCGCCTTAGTATGTTTTAGTACAAGAATTTCAGGATAAGAAACATCCCACGCTCCTTCGGCACATTTTCTTCTGCCCATCGCTCCCGCCCACCGTCCAGCTGCCATTCATATGGAATCACCCAAGACTTGTATACAATTGGAACCCCTAATTCATCAATGATTGCTCATACCCTTTCAGAATCATTAGCTAAAGTATAACTGCAGAAGTAGCATCAATTTGGCCCTCAATAGAGGGACTATCCTTTTTAACAATTTTACTTAAGGCAAAATGCTGCCTTCTTCAACTGTAATTTGCTTGTTCCTATCATTATCCTTTGCTAATGAAGCTAAATCATTTGCAGCAGGTTCAATTTTTATCTTGCATTTGACCCATTTGCAGCTTCTTTATGATGATGAATAATGAGGATGAGGTAACTTGTTTGCTTTAGATTTGGATTTATATTGTTTACTGCTTTGCTCTGAAGTATGCCTACTTCTATAGAAGTTTATGCCTTCAATTTGTGTCATTTGTGATTTTTAACTTCAACTGTTAGTAACTAACATGCTAATATGTTTAATTTAAGTTTAAGTAGTGTAATAATGATTTTTTACAACAATGTTCGAGGCAGGCACCTAAGGCGAGCAGTTGCTCCTTGGAGCCTTACCAACTATGATGGGAAGAAGCCTGTCATATTAGTTGCTCAATAAAATCCGGGTCTCAAAAGGCAATGGTTCAAAATACCTACACCGGCTATAGAGAGTTCCAATAGTGTCAAAAGAAAAATTCAAGTCCAAGCTCAATGCAAGCAGTCAGCTGTAATTAAATAAGATGAAAGAAATCAAACCACAAATAAGATGATCTATGCCAGATACTTGATTGATGAGGACAGAAGTCCAATCAATACGTTCGTGTACCATGAATTTAGAGCATGTATAACATAAACCATGAAACTGAATCAGAACTCCTGCAGACAAGAAAGAGGAAGTACATGCACAACAATTACATCTCCTGATATCTAAAAGTTTTAGGAGAGGCCAAAACAGGTTATCACATCGGACCCAGATAAGTTATACCCACGCTTACTATAACATGAACATGCCTGAGAACCAATCCAGGATATACAAAACACAGCAATATAAGAATTCACCCAATACCACTGCACATGCAGAACTGTAATCAAATCTTAATTCAACTAAACTTCATAAATCGAAGTTTTAATTTTACAAAATCAAAAAAAAAAAAAAACGAGATAGCCTTCTCACCTTTTTTTCCTCCGATAACGGCACAAGAGGCTGCTTCTTGGCCGCAGCGGCAGCAGGGGATAAGGAGCTAACATGCCGTCGTTTCTTGTCAGCTTCACCTGTACTACCCATTACAACCCCACCCCTCAAAACCCTAAAATCATCGCTTTTCTTTCAAAACCCACAATCAGCAAATTCATAACCAAATTCACAAAACCCAGCGGACAATTCAGTACTAAATATGCTAAAACATATGCACGTATATATAAAAACCCAATCTTTGGCCTAAATTGGAATCCCAGATTGAAGAAGCAATAGAAATTTTTTTTTATTGAAAAATATAAATAAACATTAATTTTTAGTCCCACTCGAAAGAAACCCTAGGTCAGAGGAAATCCAATCTCCAATTTAGACAAGTTACAGGCCGATTTTCTCTTTTGCTCTGGCAAAATAACTTGGAGAAAGTCTTAAAAAATCACTCAGAACCTCTAAACATAACAATGAATGAGGAGAGAGAATATAAAACCATTTTAATATGATTGGAGAGCGGTAGTGGGATTTTGATAATTTCCTAGGGGCAAATTCGTCATTGCACTATTACGTGCGGCTGCTTAAGATCATCGTGTGTCAACTATCCCGCTAACGTGATGTATGCCCGGGTGATTGTGCTAAATGACATCAAGACCCTAGCCTGCTGGATTCGAGGATATTTGATTGGTGAAACTATTTTGGTGCGTGAGTTGTCAATGTACCGGATAATTACACTTTTTTCAAATTGAAAAAACGGATCCACGAAAATGGGCTGGCCCATATGCGTGCGCCGAGGTATGATCAACGATGGCCTAATTAAGGGCCCAGCTATATACCCCTCCAATTTTATGAGATACACCTACGTATATTATCAATATCTATTTTACTTACTAGATTTTCCCCGTGCGATGCACGGGTCTATTAGAAATTTCTTTTTTAGTTTGTGTAATTTTGTCGGCTGTGTGTAAATTCTTGATAGGAAAGGTGATTTAGATATTTTTAGGTCACCTTATGTTTGATTATATTATATTTGATTCTCCTTTTTAAAGACTTTGTTAGATAATTTAAATAGTTGTATTGATTAGATAATTTTCTACAAGTTTTGGGTGTTTCTTTTTTTTATGATACTGAGTTTACTCAGTTAATGTCTAGTGTTTGATTCTTGTTGAAAGCTACTTTACTCATATTCTGTTTATTCACTGGTTCTTTTTCACAAAGAGTTAAAGTTAAGAATCCGTCCATGAATTTGTAATATATATTTTAAATAATAAATAAATAAATTGATTTCTCATTTTTCTACAAGTTTGATCTTTTAAATGCGGCAAAAATTCTTTTGAACTCCTTTTCGAGTGTAAAGTTAATTAATAAAAAAAATATCTTCCATTTTTATATTTTGTGAGTGTAAACTATTTTTTTAAGTGTGTGAAAATATATTTGAGGAAGTATAGCTTAGCAAAATAGAGTGGGTCAGAATGTCAAAATAAGGTGAAAAGTTTCATGTGCGGGTTCAAGATCTTTGTAAAAGTTCAGTTTATTTATTTCTCTTCTGTTGCTTGAGATTTAAATATCATAAATAACTAAATAAGTTTTGTGCATACATTAACGATCCCTACCTTGTTTAAATGATGTTTTTTTTGTTTTTGAGGCATTAGGATGAAGATACTGTCATTCCAGAAAAAAAATTGTAAAACAACAATTATGATATTTATACTAAAACTTAAAAATAACCAATCGAAATGTGAAACAAAAAAGGAGATCGAACAATATAATTTTACCTTAAATGAAATTAGGCGTGAATAATAGATGGTCGTAAGTAAAATTGACATATTGAAACTAAATATTTATTCATTAATTTAGAGATTAGTATAAATTGCCTCAATTAAGAAATACACACACATATATAGAATGCATTGATATGTAAAAGACCAGAAAATTGATGTGCACCTTTTCAGATAGTGCATTTGGAGGGGGAGGGGGCTTGTGCGCTCTTCAATTATGTTTGATACTTTGTGTGCTCTTGGTCTTACGTACTTGTATTTTCACTCTTATGTCTATACCTTTTAAGTTTGAGTTTCTATTGGTGTCAATGTTGCTTTAGTAACAAATCTTTTTAATATGAGCACTGCTATTATATATTAGTAAGCTATTTGATTAACCTTTGACAATATCTTCCATTGTGCTTCCAGCCTTTTTTCTCTCTTACGACATTTCTAAACAATAAAAGAAAACAAATTTTTTGATGGACAAATCACTCTCATATGTGTCTACAACTCATTTCATATCGATAACGATAGCATTAAAAAACTATCTATGGATAGCGCCCTCGCTCTTGGTGGCAGCAACTACACTATATTTGTATTTAATAATCACCCAAACAAATTATAAATGAGTTGGTATGAGACAAATATTTGGGTATTACATAGTAGATAAGAGTTTCAAATTAAAAGAAAATCCAAACCATTTTAGCTGAATATATCATCTTCAATCTACTAAATTTTGGAAAATTGTTGCGACTTGACCAAATTCCATCTCACTTAAAAGATAAGGAAATCGAAAAAATATTGAATTGTATTTACACTTGGCCACCCAACAGCCTGCGGTTGAGCTTCTATAAAGCCACACCAAGTTATAATCAAACTACAAGCTACCACAGTAAAGTCTGAATGGAGATAAAAGGACATTGTGAATGAATTAAGCTAAGTTCAACAAATGCAAAAAGTAAAATAAAATCAACATATAAATAAGAATCTTTACTCTGGAGATATGAATTATAAAGTAATCACTAACCTTTTTTATTCAAGGAAATTATAAGATTAAGTACAATAAATATAAAGAGTTCTCTGAACCAAGAATTGGATAAGGCCAACTTCTACCATTGATATTACAGGCTTGTTAGAGAAAAGAAATAAAATAAAGGCATCGGCAATTGTGCTTCCCCATAAATACATAGTTATCAACAGTGAAATGAAAATTGCAAGACTAATTGTTCATAATCTTTCCCATAAATCCATAGTTACCAATGCCAACTTTGATAGACTTTCCATTTTTATTACCAATATGAACCTGACGTACAAAGATAATCTAACATGAAAATAGAATTCCATTTTAATTCCACCAAAGCAAAATACACAATTTACATCTACATTCAATAATCAAGAGATAAAACCATGAACAATCAGCAAGACTAATAATAATAATACACATTTGTGGAGTGGAAGGTAAAACCCACCTAATCATACAATTAGATGAGGAAGGAGCACCATTCCCATGACTAAGGACAATCACCAGGAGCCTCCTTTTGTATCTCCTTCATACCATATCCCGTAATCTCTCTTCTATTGATTTCATGGACTCCTGTTTGGCACAATTTTCTTCATTCATCAAGACTCTACGATTAAGGAACAATAAAATTCCCACCAGGATCACATTCAATTTTATTTCTCAGTCATTCAAAGTATTATATATATAAGTGAAAAATCTCATTTTTTTTCACTCAAGATTACAATTTCTAATTTACAGCAATTGTTTGCAATAATGATGATCAAATATATACCAACAAAGGTAATAAAAATGGAATTAACTTGATTTAAGACTGATTAAACAAAAACATGCCAAAAAGTAGAAAAAAAGATAAATACTTCTAAACTTATTTGAAACTGTTTAAGTTGCTGAGATGCAAGATGTGGTCATGCAGCGAGACGCCCTAGGTGATAGTGATGGCACAAATATAAGATCTTTTGTAGATTTCAAGCGATATCGGCATACAAATTTTACCATAATGGAAGATTTAGATCTTGGTTGCAGAATGAGTTTTTCTAATTCTGGAATATAAATTTCAAATGTTGAGAGAGTACACCCTTGTCAGGGTCTTTTAAATTACCTGGAAACAGAGGCAAGAATTATTACTTACACAGCTTCCTGACCTCTGTCTAAGCAATTTCTTCAACATAGTACTAAAGTTATGCCAACTCATCTTTAAAACTAGAAACAAACATTCAAAGTTTAATGAACTGCAATATTCAGGAAGGAGGGTAGTAAAACTGATCTTAACTAATTTGCTATAATAGAATGTCTTGTTCCCAATGCACATGATTTCAAAGAGCTGATTATACCGTTCACATGATATTGTTCATGGTCAAAAGGATGAGTTATGGTTGGTATTCTGTGTGAAATAGAACAACTTATCAAGCTCAACTAAAATATAAGGTAATAATAAATACATAAAGGAAGAAAGAGAGAAGTAAACCTAAAAGTATAAAGAAAAGAGAAGCAGAACTCACAGCTGTCAAGGGCAGCTCATGAATGTCAAACCATGAAGGCATCACAGCACCATCTAAAAGATAATATGGACAAATGGTGAAAAGGGAATCATTAAATGAAGATAGTTAGTTAAAAACAGAAATATAAACAGTGACAATAAGAACTCTGCCTACAAAACATTCATATGTGTCATTTACTATTGGTTAAATTCAATTACAAAGTTGCACCAAGCTCAATAACTGATGGGGAGATTTATAGTATTTTCACAGGAAAGACAGCTATATTCAGAAAAGAAGAAACAAAGGCAGTGCCAAAGTAGAGTTGCCTGCCCTCACAGTCTCACTTCAAGGAGATCGACATGCACATATCTAGGATCAAATATCAGATCTACTGCCTGAAGTTATTTATGACATTCCAATGGATGAGATTTTTTTTCTTTTCATATTAAGAGGTGGATCAATGAAATATCATATAACTTCATGAAATGCTTTAAAGGAAAGGCTTGAAAAAGGCTTCAAATCATATGTTCTATTCTTCTTTTTCGACCTTGTATATACAACAGATCTGACAATAATAATGTATCCATTTTTGGGCCAAATAGGATTGTCATTGGATAAGCCCATGGTGCTGAAAATAATAATAATAATAATAATATATCCATGGTATTTGCAATTCTGTGTTTTTTCATTATTAATTTCAATCATTTCTTGTTTATTCTGGTTTTTCTATGTGATACTGGGAATCAAATAGGCCTGAAAACTATAGTAAGAAATTGCCTATCTTGTCAACTTTAATGAACCCTATCCACAAAATTGGGAGTGTAATCAGAAAAGGCCGCTAAATTACAGAAACATGAATTGAATATAACAAAGCATGGAAAACTCTCAAATTGAATAAACTTCTAGAGTGTGAAGCCAAGTCTATAGTAAAAAAAAAATGAATCAGATTGTGCAACTGCATAATTCTATAGTAACAAAAACTGTAATGATATGTTTCTAAAGTTTTTACTCAATTCATCCATTTGTCCAAAAATAGAAATGATGAAAATTTCATACCAAGAAGGAGAGAGAGAGAGATAGGAGAGACTAACAATGGGGGTGTCTTTAATACAGAGGTGAGGCAATGGGTCGATGTTGCTAACGTGCACTGGCGCAAGTGGCACACCAAGTACGCCGATAAGCAGTCTCAGATCGGTCCTCGAGTAACCCGACCCAGAAGTTGAAACGGAAGGAGCGCGGCAAACCCAATGTGCCCACGCATCGCTCTTATGGTCACCGGATCCGACCCATTCGGAACTGGGCCCTCCCTTAGAGGCAACAACGTGGCAGCCCCTGGCCTGAAACTTCCCGATCTCGATACCAGTATTTCTGGTGGGCCTACACTACGTCGTCTTCTCCGCCGTAGAATGCTTCCGGCCCCTCTTCGACCGTGCAGGCGATAGCCCCCGGACCACTTCCTCCTTGAGAGTCGAGAAAAACCCCTGCCTTCGTTCCATCACACATCAATGTAAACAAAATTACAGTTTAATTGAAATGTAGAATCATTTGTATTCTTGTAATTTACTCAGTAAGGGTAGATTCGTCTTAATTTCGTCTGTTGAGTTTGGAGTCATCTTTTCTTCTGCTCTTCTTGTCCAAGAGCATAGCAGTACAATGAAATAAAGGCTTGAATAGAGAGTGATGCATAAAATGTTTTTTTCCTCTTCTACTTACAGTCTATCCGAGGAACAGAAACACAATCAAACAAAGGTAAATAGTTCTTTCCCCTTCACATCTAATGCCAGAAAAGGGGCCTGAATTCAAACCTAAATTCCCAAAAGCAAAAGCCAGAAAACAATTCAACTAAATAACAGCCAATATTCATCAGTTAGTCGTCTTAGTTAACATTACATGAAGAGCATCTTCATCACATGCTAAACTCAGTAAACAGAATGGTAAGTACCTGGATAGATGTAAGTATAGCTGCAACATCGTATGTATGTAGGATTCCACTGATTTTGAAGGATGTCCAAGCATATACTTCCGTCCGCATAAACTGATCAAATGGTAAAATTATAAAGTTTAACCGCAGATTAAGCTAATATACACAATTGTTGTGCAGTGGCTTACTATTTACTTTTGGGAATTTAGGTTTGAATTCACAACACGCAGAAGGGGACAGCGGCTCAGGTAGGCGGCAGCGCCACTGTGCGTGTGTGCTTTATATCATCGGCTTTAAATGGCAGAATGTTAAGGGAGACGTGGGCACCTTTACACAACCTTTGATCCAGCATTTTTGGGCGTCAATTTGCTGCGGAAGCAGGTGGAGAGGTTGGGCACAATAATGAAGTAAATCAACAGGGTGACTTGGAGAAGTTTTGAAGTATGGAAGACGAAGGGATGTATCCGAATTCATAAGTTTAATTTTACTGTTAATATAACTGATGAGGTGTTGATTTTAATAAATTAATTATGATCAATTAATGTTCTGTTATTAAGGGATAACGTATATGGCAACTGCATTGTTGATTTGACACTTGGCAAAAGCTTAATGGAACACTTGGCAGCATATGAGTATATCATTTGCGACACATGGCAGCATTTGGAGAAGGGAACTTCTCCTTTTATAATATAAGATTTTTATAAAAATAAAATTTAATTAATGTATCAAATATCTATTTTACCTATTTTTATAAAATAAAATTTAAATTAAACATACATTAATTTTAATACATTCATAAAAAAATTAATTTTTAAATACATATTTTTCTTTATTTTCCGCCACCATCTTTCATCAATTCATTATTTGACATTACAAAATGAAAAAAAAATATTGATAGGGACTATAAAATTATTACAGGGATTTAAATATTGATCAGCATAATTTAGGGGAATTGTGGTGCAGTTGGAAAACGGGGGGAAAAGAAGAAGGTGAAGTTGATGAGTTGAAAGAGATATTTTAAAATAATTTTTTTATAAAAAAAATTAGCAAAATAGGTGTATCTTTTAGTATTGGAGGGTATATAGTTTGAACTCCTAATTAATAGAAGGTCCAGGTTATTGGCACTGGCCCAAATATACATAATTTTCTGTTTGAATTTTTTTTTTTAATTACTCTTTGGGGCCGACTTTATACCCCTCTAATTTTATAAGATACACCTACATACATTATTAAATATCTATTTTACATATTTTTATATACAAGAAAATTTAATTAATATATCAAATATCTATTTTACCTATTTTTATAAAATAAAATTTTATTTAAACAAACATTAATTTTAATACATCCATAAAAAATAATTGTTAAATACATATTTTTCTTTATTTGCCGCCACCGTCTTCCATCAATTCATTATTCGATATTAAAAAAATAATTAATAAGGACTATAAAATTATTGCAGAAACTCAGAGATTGATCCTCATAATTTAGGACAATTGTTGTGCGGTTGGGAAACGGAAGAAGAGAAGAATGTGGAATTGATGAGTTGGAAGAAATATATTAAAATAAAAAAATTTATAAAAAAATAGCAAAATAAGTGTATCTTATAATATTGGAGGGGTATATAGTCGGAACCTTACTCTTTTAACCTTTTCTTTGAACATAATAAAATTTTTGAAATTTTTATAAAAAAATAAGTCAAATTTTGTTAAGGTATTGTATTTACCATTTGGATTAGTGCCAATAACCCGGGCCTAAATAAAATCGTCGTGGATCATATTATTTTGTAATCCTCAGGATCACAGAAATTTGTACTATTGAGATTTTACATTTATTAAAAAAGTTAAATAAAATAATAATATGTAGATAAATATGTATAAAAATTTTCGGTATGTATGCAAATTAATTTTTTTATTTTTGTGTATAAATTAAAATTGTAAAATATTGAGCAAATTTCTTTAGGACGGCGCACTACTACACATTGGGGCTTGCAGAGCTATACTTGGAGTGCTCTTGTCAAAACCGCTCTCCAAGTGAGCACTTGGAGAGCGGTTTTGACAAGATAATATATATAAAAAAAAAAAAAGTCTTGTAGAGCGGTTTTTAACCGCTCTATAAGAGAGATGTGGTTAATCTCATATACGAAATAAAAAATAAAATAAAAAATCGACCCAGAGCGTATGGATAGCGGTTATCGACCGCACTGCAAGTGAAAGCGGTCAATAACCGCACTGCAAGTGAAAGCGGTCAATAACCGCACTGCAAGTGAAAGCGGTCAATAACCGCACTGCAAGTGAGGTTATAACTAGGTCAGCTTTCTTCCCCAAATTCATTTTCGCGCCCGCCTCTTCACTCACCAAAATCGCCCCCCACAAAATATTTTGTTGCTGCCACCGGTCATTCCCCACCGCCGCCTCCGCCTCCGCCTCAGCCTTCATCAGCCGCCGCTGCGTCCGCCTTCAACAGCCGCCGCCGCATCCGCCTTCATCAGCCGCCGCCACCTCTGCCTTCATTAGCCGCCGCCGCGTCTCTCCCCAGAACTCTAGGAGGTGCGACGCCGTCCCCACCGCCGCCGGGATGCCGGTATATCATCTTTTCGGCGTGCAATTCGTCCCCATTTCACACCATTCCCCTGAAACGGCAACTGAATTCAGAAATTGAAACGAGGTAATTGAGGAATGAATATTTCAACAATTTTCGTATTTTTTTTCTTCTAAACCCCTCACAATGCTTGTGTTTTTGCAAATCTTAGTGTGTCCAAATCTTAGGTAATTGTGGTTTCAGTATCATATTTTGTTGGAAAATCATTTTTTAGTGAAAATCTATATGAATAATAAAAAAAATTGTATATGTATTTAGTTGTATATTCTGCAATTAACATATAATATTTAAAAATTATTAATTATAATATTAATAAGAAACTTTTAGTTAATTAACTTGATAATTTTGCATCACTTGGCACGCACGAGTGATTGCATCATTGTGATGATTCGATTTTACTAGTTTTGATTGTGATCAGTAGGAGAAATAGTTGCATCCCTTTATGTTTCAGTTGATTTATATATAGTTTCAAGTGGTTTAAACCGATATATAAAAGAATTATTAAATATTTATGAAGTACATTTATTAAAAAAAATCCAAAGATTGAATTTCGTTTCTGAATTGTAGGTGATACATTTAATAATATCTTATTTTCTTTCTGAATTTTGTTTTTGTAATTGTAGGTGATACATTTGAACAAGTGACTCGATCGGATTCATTGATATCATCTGTATTCACTATCATCGTAAGTTTCCTTTTTAAATAAATAAGTATTAATTGGCATGGTAGAATTTTATTTCAATTTTAAATGTATGATGATCGATGTTCGATCCACGATTAACTATATGATGATCGATGTTCGATCCATGATTAACTATATGATGATCGATGTTCGATCTATGTTTGAATATTAGAATTTTATTGTATAATAATGTAGTTGATGTGGAGTTGAGAAATAATTGTTGGTTGTTGTTTGCTGTAGAATGTTCGTTCCGATTTGATTATTTTTAATTAAATCGGAAATGGATGCACTAGGATGTTGATGAAATGGGGATTATGATAAAATCTAAACGAAATTCTGCCGAAATTTTTAAAAAATATTAATATTTAGAAATTTGTGCTAAAAAGAAATGTATGTTTTTATTGTATGTTTATTCTTGTGTTTTATTGTATGTTTATTCTTATGTTTAATTGTATGTTGATTAATTTTGCAGGATCATGTCATATTTACCCCATCCCGATGGAAGTGGAGGAGATGATGGAGATCATCTAGATGATATCCACGAGGCGGATGATGTTGAGGCAAATGATCCTCCCACCACTAGCAGCTCTAGGGAGAAGCGCAGGAGGGGTATAGTGACGATGTCGTCTACAAAGAGAGCTCGTGCGAAGGGAAAAATGATTCATGTAATAAAAGTTCCACTGGTGCGAGGGGTATAATGACGTATGTTGTGGACAGTGAGAGAGAGACACCGAGGGGCTCCACTGGTAGAGTGCGCAAACGTGGTTATCCCATGCCAGATGATGACCTTCCTCACGACTACACTCTACAGGCTATGGTGCAGCTGCAGGTATCGACATCTACATTCAATCAAATAAAAGTTCCTATTTCTGCTTTTTTTTCATCAAACTGGTTGGAACGACTGGATAAACCAAGAAAATATTCTGGAAGTATTAGAAGATGGGGAGTTGAGTGCATCTTCCATATGTTTATACCTTAGGTATGTGGTTAATAATTTTCAGTATTTACTTCTTATAAAGTTTTACTTTGTTTTTAAATATTAATGCGCGTATATATATTTTTTAAAGATATTTGGGTGAGCTATATCTCTCCAGAGATATGGATGCATGTTCAAAGTATACATTCATCTCTCCCCATACGTCTGTGCTCATTGGTGATAGGAAGGATAACATGGAGAGTATGATTGCACATATGTTGACACTTAATGGGAGTGATCATCTCATTTTATGGCCTACGAATGTGGGGTGAGTACAACAAATATTTCATTAAATTTGTATTAATAATAAAATATAGTTAATTTTAATATTCTTAATGTAATGCAGGGGACATTGGGTGTTGGTCGCGATAAACATGCAAACACTTGATGTGTATTATATGGATCCAGCTGGTGGGATGAATACGAGTTACCCTCAACTCATGTCATATATGGAAATGTAAGTTAATTTATAATGATTTATTTAATCATAACTTATTTCAAAATAATAATTTATAATATACATATGTAACATAGTTTGATGAGGATGTACCGGTGTCGGCTGTCGGGTCAAGACTCAACATCTATCAAGCAAGTGAAATGGAAAACTATTCAAGTTATTAATATACTTTAGAAAATTATCAAATTATTCGAAAATAATTATAATTGTATGACGTGTTCATCATTGCTAATCAACAGGTTCCGAGGCAACAAGATGGGGTGCATTGTGGACATTTTGTGTGCTGTTATGTTGAAGATATAATTCAATCGTACCGGACGATCATTCCTACAAACGTAAGTTTGTTTATCTATTTATTGAAGTTATTATTGATTGAATATAAGTATTTATTAACTAATTAATTTTTCAATATTTTACAGTTTGTATATGAACGTCCGCTCGCGTATTACTTTACAAAAAGAATGGACGACTGGAAAATTGATTGGTCAGGATATTTGTACAATCGATTTTTAGCTTAAACTTTTTGTGTGACAATATGTAAACTTATTTAATTATATATTAAATTTTATTAATGTGTATATTTATTTGATTGATGTTTCATTTAATTAGTGAATAATTGATGTGTATATTTATTTTATTGATTTTAGGAATTTATTATATATTATTTGGTATTAATTAATTATTTAATTGATTTTAGGAAATAATTGTAAAAATAAATCGAATTTAAAAAAAAATGCTTGCAGAGCGGTTTTTAACCGCTCTACAAGTGCCCATAATAAAATAAATAAATAATAATATCTGCTTGAAGAGCGGTTTAAAACCGCACTCCAAGTGAGAGCGGTTAATAACCGCTCTCCAAGTGCCCGTAATTAAATAATAAAATAAAATAATAATATGCTTGCAGAGCGGTTTATAACCGCTCTCTAAGTGAGAGCGGTTAATAACCGCACTCCAAGTGCCTATCTTGCAGTGCGGTTCCGCAACCGCTCTCTCCACTTGGAGAGCTGTCACTTGGAGAGCCCTTAAGAACCGCTCTCCAAGAGCAAAAATAAGGGCTCTCCAAGCCCCATTCTGTACTAGTGGCGGAAGTAGTATTTTATTGCCATATACATAAACAAAGATTATATATTTGTTTCATTTTTCTAATTGAATATTAGAGTATATTAAAAAATGTACTAAAGCTTCTTGGTCAAACTTGTTTATGAACATAAAATTGTATTGATTATATTTATGAATGAGCATGTGTCTTGTGAAATTGAGTTCACATGAATTTATATCACTGTTATGTATAATTATTATCACTGTTATAAAAATATACTTAAATTTTTTAACAATTATAATTGATTAAACCGAGTTCATATAAAATGTTGCCTATATTTATATATCAATGATAGTTCAATCTTATATTTTTATTCCTTTTGTCATATATTATATGTTCCACGCAGAGTTATACGTGCATTGCCTACTATATTTTTCCTCGAGTGGTTGCAAAACGTGAGCTTATTGGATTATTTGAAGTTTTTTGGAAGTAATCTTTCTATCAATATTTTTAAATTGGAACGAATCGGCCAGTTGAATCGGAAATCAATCGCAAAATCTATCTGAAACGCTTCAAAAAACCATTTTGGGAGTGGCTTTGAACCATATTGAACCTGTTAAAAATCGATTCAATGGAAAAAAACTGCAAAAATGGTTTAACCAGCCTTCTAGTAGTGGTAGGACTAGCGTTGTAAACGAATCAAATATTTTTTGTTCGATTTGGTATTCGTATTCGTAATTTTGTGATTCAAATTCGATTAGAAATCAAATACAGATACCATGGTATTCAATTCGGTATTCGTAAATATTCGAATATATATTTAACTATATATATATATATTATATTTATTGATAATTAGTTAAACTTTTCATTTTAATTGTTAAATTTAGTTACTAAATTTAACATTTAACTTATAATCAATTTATTTTGAGAAATAATATACTAAATCATAATTTTAATAATTAATATTTTTGAACCTCGTGAAATAAGTACATTATTTTTATTATTTTTTTAAGTAAAGGGTTATGGCGTGAACTTTTTTGATGGAAATAGTTAGTTGTGCATTTATAAAAATAAATAAAATATACAGAGAAAAAAAAAAGCATATCATTTCGTACAGATATGATGAATGTAAAAAAAGAAAAAAGAAAGAAAAAACATGAATAATTCTATTTTTTGTCCCACATTAGATAAGTGTTCATGGAGGAATAAGAGTAAAGCCTTATAAAAAGGGTACATGCATAGAGGATTGTTATTTCTTATCCCACATTGGATAAGTGGTAAAAGAACCATGAAAGTAAATTCTTATAAAAAGGGGGCTGAATGTGGTTCGTAAATGAAAAAGAAGTCACATGTATAGGCTGTTAATTAAAATAATTTTAAAATGATTCAGATTAATAAATGAAATCAAATATTTTTAGTCAAAAAATTTATATAATATATATTTTGAAAGTTTTGAATTCAATATTGAATAGTTTTGAATATTTCAAATATCAATTTTGAATTGAATATTATTTATTATTCGAACAACATTGAGATAGGTTGAGCAATTTCCCGTGAGAAGTTTGGATGAAGGCGGTGGTTGGATTGTACGTGGTGAATACTTTCAGTGAGTTTGCTATCTATTGTGGAGGAGGGAGTGATAAATAGCTCGATTTAATTTTTAATTTAAAAACATATATTTAAACCTTATTGAATTAA
The DNA here is from genome assembly GCA_026898435.1 of Prunella vulgaris. NCBI lineage: Eukaryota > Viridiplantae > Streptophyta > Magnoliopsida > Lamiales > Lamiaceae > Prunella > Prunella vulgaris. The sequence continues at coordinate 601,524 of JAPKLY010000003.1, forward strand.
ATAAAATTATACTCTCTGGTCCAATATAGTTTTACCATTATTTTTTGTTATTTTGGTTTAGTAAGTTTGCTATCGATTGTGGAGGAGGTAGTGATAAATAGCTCAAATTTAATTTTTAATTTAAAAATGTGTATTTAAATCTTATTTAATTAAATAAAATTTCACTCTCCGGCTCCGGCCCAATATAACTTTACCATAATTTTTTGATATTTCATTTTAAGAAGTGTATTTGATTAGTAATATATGATGGATTACATATTGATTTTTGGTATAAAGTAATAAATGGGGTTGGAATGTAAATAAAATAAGTGACATCCTCTGCAACATTGTGTGAATTTGGAGGCTAAATATAGAGTATTTAAACGATACAAGCTTCTCGTGAGTTTGGTTCGGCTCATTAAGGCTCGATTCGACTCGATGTTTAAACGAGCTGAGCTCGAGCTCAAAAAAATACTCATTTGCTTAACAAGTTCGGCTCGACTTGACTCGGTAGACTCGAAAAATAGGGATTATTTTATAAATATAATACAATTTAGAATGTAAAATTATAACATTTTACATAATAATATAACTCTAATTCTCAAATCACTCGTACCGATGAATTTGTGATAATTTTATCCTTATTGAAGTATGCGAATTTAAATATATTGAATTATAGATTTGTTGGTATAGTATCAGTTAAATATATTTTTTCAGGATATTCGATCTCAAGTCGAGTTTTGCTCATAAATTTCGAGCTGAGCTCGAGCTCAAGCTTAATTAAACTAAACGAGCCAAAGTGAGCTCTATTTCGAGCCGAACCAATCTCAATTTCGAGCTCGTCTTTCTTAACGAGCCAAGTCGAGTTCGATAAGCTTAACGAGCCGAGGCGAGCCTGCATTACTCGGGCTCGTTCGGCTCTTATAACAACTATAACTAAATATTACGTATAGTAAAGTGTTGTTTTATTGTTTATGGAATGAGAAATGTATTGTGGGACGATTATACGGAAAAAATTAGAAATTTTATTATGAAATGTAGGGAGTGTAATTTATTATATATATATATATATATATATATATAATTTTAAATTTTGTAATTTTATTTTTATAATTAGTTGATAAATAAAATAATTTAAGATTGTTATTAATAAAGTTTAATTAGGATGCTCAATTAAGTTCGAAATAATTAATGAGATCAGCTCGGTAATAAATAACCAAGCTCAAACACTTGAAAGGTTCATTGTCGATACGGTTTGATTACATCTCTAAGATTATAATTTTCTAATTTTTTAATTAATCTATCTTCTAAATTTTTAATATATATTTAATTAATGCAAGAATTAGTTAGGTCAATCAATTAAATATATTAGTGTGTGTAGTATCAATTCTCATCCCTATGTGAATTAGTCAATATCCACAATTGAAAGTACACTATACTCTTTTTTAATTTAAATATATATTTAGAAATAAGTTTGAACAAATCTATATTGCACACATGTAATATTAAGATACCATGACTATAACGAATTGAATAAACAATCAAATTAAATAAATATTTGATAATATAAATTTTTCAACTTTGCGAACTAGTTTGTCCAATCAATTCTAACAAATTTTAGAAGTATAATAATCAAATTATATAGAAGAAATAATCATCAAATTGAATAGAAGAACAATTAAAGTACGTGATGGCTGGAGCCAACTATACATCCCGAAAATGTTTATGGTATTAATAAATATACATATAATAAAAATCAAAATATAAATTCAAATCACAATTTGAATCAAATTAAAATTGATATATACAGATTTTTATTTTCCATGTGTATTACACTCATAATATTTTGCCTAAAAGATGTACTTTATTGACTTTTGTGGGGGTAAATTAATTTAGTTTTAAGGTGTGAAAAAATAATTGGACATCCCAAAATAGAAAATATGGAAAAATGAGTTGTGATAGTGGGATATATAAGTAATCTAATGTTACACATTTCATACTATAAATAAAATTTACAGAAAATCTGATTAGATTTGAATTTAAACCAAGACAAAAACTTGTATGAGTCCGAGTTCACAGTGAACTCGGATTTATCAATTATCACTATCATGTATATACATCATCACTGTTATTTATATTCACTATCATTGTTAAAAAATAAAATATATTTTTATAACAGTGATAATATATATGGATAACAATGATAGTGATTACACATAACAATAATACGAGTTCATGTAAACTCGAGTTCACAAGAAACTAACCTTAATTCAATTGACTATAAGAAATATTTGGAAATTAATATTAATAAAATGTTCCCATTTTGAGGATGTTGCTATTTGCTGTGATCTTTAATAAGAGAAGTGAATTTAATGTTTAAGGCTAGGCAGGCTGTATCGATTTCACCATTTAATAGATTAAAAAAAAAAAAGAATGTCAATTAAATATTGTACGCAAAAACCGGTTTTCTTTTAAAAATATATATCTGATACTTTTTTAATAATTAATTTATTTGGTAGCATTATTCATCTACATTAATTATATTCCACATTTTGTTAGAAAAGTCCTGCATTTCATGAAAATCTACTTAAATGCATGAGATTGTTAATATTTATATCACATCGATTATATATTATTATTAAAAGTTATTATTATAAGGTAAAAATCTGTGTGATATTATGTCATATTAATATAATATGAGACTAATCAAATTAAAAAGAATAATAAAATTATAATAATATGTTGATAATATTTTTAAAGAAAAGTGATAAGTCATTTTTAATAAAAATATTATCACTTTTATTAAAATTTTATTACTTTTTAAAATGTGATATTTTTTAATTAATGAGTAACACTTTATAAATTAAAAATGAATTAATACTATTGATCTCATATTATGAGGCAATCTTACACAAAATTTACTCTTTTTATAATATAAAAGATATTGGACATTTAACTTGTAATTCCATCAAAATTTCTCACGTCTTATTATAATTGAGCTATACTTAGAAATCTTAATTTGTGAAAAATCATAAATGAGAATTAAGTTTAAAGTTATGTTTTAATTTATTGTACTAATTAATAAATCCTTTGGCTTTATAGACAAAATTTTAGTAACTAATATGGCAAAAAAAAAAAAATTAATTCTTGTAGTCTCATGAAAAATTATTTAGATTAAACTAAACAATAATTATTTTTTGATAATAAAATGAGAGAATTATGGATATATCTTTTATATTACAATTGAATATGTGTTGTACAGTTGTGTTGATAGAATTTTCTATATAATTTAAATCAATCTTAACGAAATTGGAATTATGTTAGATTTAATTGACATAACATAATGGTGATAGTTTATGTAGACATTTTTTAAAATTTATGAATAATAATTCTTTCGTTCTGTAATAATTTTTAAACTTTTATTTTTAATTTGTAAGATTTTTTTTTAAAAAGTGCGAAGTTCATTGTGAGAAAGAAGCATAAATGTTAATCTAGGTCGAGCTAAACCCATTTCGGGCGTCTGACGTTCGCTAACTCCTTGCGGCCTAGAACAATTTATCAGGATTATTGCTCGGATGATTCTTTACCCCAAAGACCACCTTCTTCTTCTTGGCCCTTGGTTTAATGTACACGTCTCCAAATGCGATTCAACATAGGAGCAATGGAGTAGAGCTATGTCATTTCTCCCCCCATTTAGCAAACAGAAAACTCATATCTCCAAAAAATGGCCATAATGCAAGTAATATACAACCAAGAGTTGAGCACGATTTGAATAAGAGCAAGCTCCCAAGAATTAAGCAAGTTGATGATGGTTGGGTGTAAGGGAGCCTCGGAGCGTCCTCCATCATATCAAAGTTCAGGGCCACCATTCCCGCCGCCAGCTGATTCGCTCTTTCACCGTCAAGTGGAACGTACAGATGGACATCGCTGGGATCTCCCATTTAATTCTCCTCCGAGCAAGTTCTACATGGGTAACAAAACTCATGATACCGTGACACTGCCAACGTGCATGGATGGCGTTGATGTAGGAATGGGGATCCCTCAGAAATGGGACATAGGGTTTACAGCGAGATACTCGACATAAAAGCACATCAGAGTAAGACGTACCCCTCAACTTCCTCGACAAATCGGCACCATAGCCAATGGGCCAACAACACATCATTGACCTATCTACGCTCCACCTTCCCCACTGTCGCGTGTATTTCGGCAACCCTCTATTCCGCCAATTTCTCTCCAAATTGGAGTTCCGACTCACCAACAACAACATCGCCTTCACTTTCAGTGGGACCCTCATCATAAGAGTCATCCCTAAGGTACCTAACCAGACGCTTAGACGATGACCCCACCTTAGTGGTTTTCCATCGCTAGGATCCATGAAAACACTGCGAAATAGGCTGATCGAAATAGTCAGAGATTACAATCGGCAAACTACTGGTAGACTCGTCGCTCGAGCCATCGGATACGCGGAAAACAAAAAAGAAGATAAAGTTTGACAAAAAAAGAAAAGGGTTTACCCAGAGATCTCAAGATAACGCAAGGATAAGACGAAGGAGATGAATGGAAACACTAGAAAATCTGGACGAAACAGAGTTTAATTTCACTAAATGCATATGGAAAGTGAAGCTGGATGGACGCCCTATTAAATGGGGTTTAGCGACGTGACTGTAGTGATACTATATTTTGCAATGATTGCCTTGAATGGACACGCCCCCACTCGCAACAGATGTGCGCTGCAATTGGACGCAACCCGCTCTCCAAGAAATTCAAAAGGAGAGTAGCCTCAGTGCGTCGGAACTCGAAAGAGACGTCTAGAGGAAGCCTTCGCAGTCCAAGTTCTGGCCCCTAAGGTCAAAAAATTCAAAATCGACACTCGACCATCTCCTTTCTTGAGCAATGAGCTGGGGGACAATTGTCGTGGTGCGATTTGTATCAGGCTTTGGATACCATCCCCAACAACTTTTATGCCCATTAAGTGCCCATCTTACAGTGTGAGTCATGGACCAGTGACTGGACACAAGCCCCGATCAAGAATAGATCAGCCCAGGATAAGCATCTTGGTCGGGCACGAGCGAGACCTAGTCACGAAAGTCAACCGAGCAAGACTGGAGGTCCCTGCTAGGTACAAACATTATGGCTCGAGGAACTTCGAGAAGCGATGTATGGTTCCTTCCTCGATGCTCCATGAGAAAACAAGCTCCACGAGAAACCGCGAGCAATGGAGCTTTGCGAGGAGATCATTGACAGAGTAATAGAAGGTCTGTTCTGACACCCAAAGCTCCACCATGAAGAATATTCAGCTAAGTGTCACTCTCTTATAGGCCTAGTACAATTCCATTGTATGGTGGAGAAAGAAGGGCACACACCACTGCTAACGGTATTGGGACCACATGATGCGTGCCCAACAGGAAATAACAATGTACTAATAGCCCTCACAATGACAGATAGATAGAGGCAATTTGCACACAAAAATTACTCAGCATCCTTTTGCTCACAAAATAATGAAGCACACACAGATATTCAAGTCCAAGACCTTGCAATATATGATCAAGGCAAATCTCTTGTTATTTACAACATTTATAAACATAATTTCGCCATTCCTAATTAGGAGCGAACTGCTCTTATTTCTAGGAACAACATGTATAACTATTGATCATTTCTTTTAGATAGCGATTTATGAATGCTAATTAAATGTACGTAAATTGCATCCAATTTTTTATCTGCTTGAGCATAGTCATATCTCGACTTGTGATTTATACGTAAATATCGATCTTTTTATATACTTCCTCCATCCCTGAAAAGTTTCACACCTCTTTGTACACACGTTAAAAAAAAGCGTAAAAAGTAGAGTAAATTGAGAGTAATATGTAAAGTTATATTATTAAAATAATAAATTTTGTTAGATTAAGTGTAAAAGCAATGACATTACGTGTATATATGTGAATATTATGAGGATAAAGTTAAAATATTTATTTTCATTTATAGGGTGCACAAAGTGTTGTGGGACGGTTCGAAAAGGAAAGTGTGCAGAGTGTTGAGGGACAGAAGGAGTATAATTTATGGATGCCAGCTAAATATCGTAAGTAAATTACTTCTGATTGTTCAACTATTTGATCATAGCCATATTCCGATATTTAATCAATAAATACCTTTTTGTTATGAATCAATAAAATATCATACGTAAATTGCTCTCAGATGCTCAATTATTTGTTCTCAACCATATTTCGACTTGTAATTAATCCATAAGCATCAGTCTTTTTTAGATCTCTCTTTATAAAATCAACTTAATAATGTAATTAAATTGCTCCCCTATTATTTTATAGTTATATTCTGACTTGTGATTAATCTATAAATATCGATCTTTTTTAAATCTTCTTATGGACATATCAAATATCATAAACAAAGTGCTCTAAGTTAATTACTCAATCGCAATCATATTTCGACTTGTGGTTAATCTATAACTATTGATCTTTTCTCTTAGATAGCGTTATATGCTAATTAATCAATGTAAGTAAATTACTCTCGATTTTTTTAACTACTTGATCATAGTCATATATCGACTTGTGATTTATATGTAAATATCGATATTATTTTTTTTATATAATTTATGGATGTCAGCTAAATATCGTAAGTAAATTACTTCTGATTGTTCAACTATTTAATCATATCCATATTCCGATAATTAATCAATAAATACCTTTTTGTTATGAATCAATAAAATATCGTACGTAGATTGCTCTCAGATGCTTAATTATTTGATCTCAATCATATTTCGACTTGTAATTAATTTATAAATGTCAGTCTTTTTTTTAGATATCTCTTTATAAATATCAATTTAATAGTGTAATTAAATTGCTCCCCTATTGTTTTATAGTTATATTCCGACTTGTGATTAATCTATAAATACCGATCGTTTTTAAAAAAAAATTTATGGACATGTCAAATATCGTAAATGAAGTGCTCATAGTTAATTAATTATTTAATCTGGTTAATCTATAATTATTGATCCTTTCTTTTAAATAGTATTTTATAGATGCTTATTAATAATGTAAGTAAATTGCTTAGTTTTTAACTACTTGTTCATAGTCATATCTCGACTTGTGATTTATATGTAAATATCGATATTTTTTATATATAACTTATGAATGCAAGGTAAATATTATAAGTAAATTATTTCCATTCAATCAATTATTTTGATCTAACTGTATTTCGACTTGTGTATGATTAATCTATAATATCAGTCTTTTATTATGCATTTTTTAATGATTATCAATTAAATATTAAAAGTAAATTGATGAGAGAGAGAAGAAAGAGAGAATGTGAGTGGTTTTTAATTAGTTTGGTGTGGTGGGTGGGTCCTATTTTTTACCCTCCTTGTAATATGACTTTTTTGTGCCGTATTTTTAAATTAGGTTTTATAACTGACCTTGTGAGTGGTTTTTAATTAGTTTGGTGAGGTGGGTGGATCCTATTTTTTACCCTTCTTGTAATATGAGTTTTTTGGTGCCCTATTTTGAAATTAGGTTTTATAATTGACCTTATACGTAATATACTCTTGTTGTTATCAATATGTTATATTATTATTATTATTATTATTATTATTATTATTATTATTATTATTA